>VYZX01011715.1:11792-28006 GCA_013401335.1 Brachypteracias leptosomus
GCGCGACCCGGCGGCTGGGGCGGGGCGCGAGGCGCCGGAGAGTGCCCGGCATCCGGCGGGAGCGCGCGGTGAGAGGTTCGCGGCCGTGCCCCGGGATCCCGGCATCCTCCCGAGAGTCTCGCGGCGTCAGCTGAAGGGCGTTTCGACGTCGGGGTCTCTCTCTCTCTCTCACTCTGGGCCCCCCACGCGGTCCCGGCGGCAGGCGCAGGGACGCACTGCCCGGCACCGGTATGCGCCCCGGTCGACACTGCTCCGGACTGAGAGCAGGACGGTAAGGCTGAGTTGGGGCTGCTCGCCCGGTGCCTCCTGCCCTGCGGCGGGGCGAGCGCGGGGCTAGACCCTAGGCAAACACCAACGGGAATCGAGCCCCTTGACAAGGCCCGTAGGGTCCCAGCCTGGCACAGGGTCAAGCCCTCTGACAAGGCCTGTGGGGTCCCAGCCACGCCTCTGCCCGCCGCCCTGTTCTCCTGCGAGGTGAGCCCACAGGGTTCCCATCCCAGCCCGGCTGGCGGGAGATGTGACCGTGTAGGGATTTGGTTGGACGTGTGAAGCACCAAGTTGCTGCATTAGTGCGAGTTGCATAGTCTTTGTAACCCACGCATTTTGGTGAGATCAGCGGGTAGTTCTGTGAGGCAGCAGCATTTGCAGTTTCTTTATCTGCAGTTAGCAACTGGTTGCTCCGTTTACCTTTTTGGGTGGATGTTGCTGAGACCCAGACATCCAAATGCTGTGGTTGGGCTTTGGTGTCAAAGTCGGTGTTATTCTCATGAGAATTTGGAGGACGCCTGACAGAGAAACGTGGGCAGCAGAGAACATAAGGTGTGAGTTAAAGGGAGTAATATCTTTCAGTATTAATTATGAAATGCCCTTAAGCGCATAATGTGTTTCACCTGTTAATTTGTGTATGCAAACGGAACGTATGTCCGTCTCAGTGGCCTTTTTTGCAAGAAACAAATTACTTCAAAGTGTTTCTCCTCTTAGCTGGGGAGAAAGTTGTCCCCACCCTCCAACTTTGAAATATATTTCCAAGTTAGATGAGGTTGGCTAAAACAATGAATGAGACAAAGAAATAAAATATTTCTTTTATGCCAAATATGGACACAATTAAAACGTGTAGTTAAGATGTTACTTTAGAGCTCTTGCACTTCTTAAGCTGTTTTGGATAATGAACATGCAATAATGAAGAGTAATTGAGACATCTTAAATGTTTGTTCTCGGGTCCCTTTGGTTTTTTCTTTCCTTCTTTAATTCTTTGGAAAGTGTGGAGAGGTTCTTCAGGAGTTAAAATTTTGCTTGGGTTTTATTACGCATCCCAGTCCCAGCGTGTCTCAGTGATCTGTAGTTCACAGTCAGAACGACTGTGTGTTGTTCTCCACCTCTTCTCGCTATACTTCCTGTTGGGAGGCACCTGCAGATATCAACAACGGCCCAGAGCCTGTCCTGGCTGCCAGCTTCTCTCCTCTCCCACTCACAGTAATAGCGGGGCACTGGCAATATCTTTGAGTCGCTCCTCCAAGAGGCAGCAGGAGAAGGGAATTTTGACCAGTCTCCTGGTATCTGGTAACTCGAAACCACTGTTCTCTTACAAGCAGGTGACCTCCGTCACCTGCATCGTGCTTATCTGTCAGAAGTCAAAGCTGAACGCCAGCCTTTATGCTGTGCCTTTCCTTTCATGCCTGCCTTCCAGATGCTGATTCTTCCCCTTTCCTGATTCTGGGTGACGGTTACCTCATCTGAAGCAGCACAGGACTCATTGGCTTGAAAACAGTTTTTCCTGTTCTATCTATCTTTATATCTAGGCTGGGATGTTTTCTTCCCTTTGCGTTCTCCACTCCTTTCACTAGGAGTGTCCCTTGTCTAGCTCAGAAGCGCTCAGGTCTGAGATCAGTCGTTTTCCACTCGTGTGTGTTAGCGCTGGGACTCTGGTGATTCATGGCCTACAACTTTGTTTCAGTAGGATTTGATCCCATTTTTCTGAAAGTACCTGGTTTTATTGGAAGTTTCCAAATGAGGTTCCTGCACATTGCTAGGGGGCATAGTCCGTTGGTCTGTCTCTTTTTTTTTTTTTTTTGAACTCTGTGGGAATCCAAGTTAAAAAGTAAGAACTGTTGAATACTGCTTTGTGATGATGGAAGACTAGCTAATACATTTTTCATTATTAAATAACTGGTAGGGAGGAAAAGATTTTTCCCTAGTTGAGTATTCCTTTAAATTAATGCAACACTTAATTGCTTTGAGTGGTTAATCTCTTTCCACCACCTTGCACCTGCTTTTTTTATACCTCTCTGCCTCTGTGATCATGAACTTGTGAAGAGAGGCATGAACATGCATAGCTCTGTAATAGCAATAGGGTACTGATGCTGACTTAAATTTGAAACCCTCTGTCCCAATCCACTTTCTTTGTAGCTCTTCCCCTTTTTATCCTGCCATTAAAATGTTTTCCATCATTCCTGTGACTTAAACCTTGTACAGGTTTTTGTGGATGTTTTCTGTTGCGAATACCTTGATAACATAAAGTGTAAGGTTAGAAAATCTGAAGCAGGGAAGAGGAGTTTGTTGCTACCTATGCAAGCTTCTGGGGAGAAAAGGTACAGTGGATCATTTTGTGTCTGTTTCCATTGGCTTCAGTGAGGCTGTGAGTGGCTGAGTCCTTGTAGAGCAAGAGAGAATTTGCCCTGAGGCTTGTTTCTGTGACTTGAGTCTGTTTGTTCAAGTACACGCTAATGATGGGTCTCTGGCAAAGGTTTTTCATCGCTATTATACAATGTCAAATTGATCTGGGCTGCCATTAGCTCTATGTGAACCCCGTTGAAGAGGCATATGAATACTTCAGTGCCAAATTTCTGATTCAATATTGTTCTCATGTCAGTCCATTACTTCAGCTTTTTCTTTTGAGCTTTCCTGCAACTGATTTTCGCTCAGGGGCTGTCTTTCTTCTATCTAAATTTGTATTGCGTGGTATCGTAGTTTTGGGGGATTTTTTTGTGTTTGTTTGGTTTTTTAATCCCTGATTTTTTTTATAACTTACACATTTCCATAAAACCTTGGGATTCTTCATTGGCTTGTATTTGAAACACCTTAATTTGATTTCTAAGAAAATTAGACTTATGAAGTAAATCTGGTTTAATAATTTGTCTTGTCCAAGGAGTGCTTTTTTTTTGGAAGTTGTACTCTTAACTTGAAGATTTACTGTCAATACATCTTTGTTTAGTAGGTTACAGTATAAGAACAATTGCTCAAAACTATTGTGGTTCCTGTTAAGCTGCTTCATGAGGTAATCTAGATGTAAAAGCTTTCCTAAATGTTTAAAGCTTTGCATGTACAGGGCTTAGGATGTGTAGGTTACTGTTCCTATCACCTCCTCTGTCCTTTCTTCCTCTCTGCGTATTGAGCTGGCTGTGTTAACCCAGATACTCAAGTCAATTATAAGGGGCACCTTAATCAAACTGTTGTCTTTCCTTTCTTAGTGCATTTTGGGAGATAGTGTAACCAGACGAATAATAGTAAAATGCAAATACTATAAATTTATGCTCAGTGAACACAGAGAGTTTAGAGACTCCACACTGTTTTTCCCTTATTGACAATTGTGTGAAAAATATCAAGGCAGAAAGGCAGCACATTAGCCTGGATTGTTAAATCATCAACATATTGTTCATTATTTTATTGCAGCTTGGATTCAAGCCATGAATTAAAAGGATTCAAACAGCGTCTGTTTGATCCAGTTAATCCAGTACCATAGTTAGTACTTATATTTTCTAACTGTGTGTAATCACCTTTAAAAAATGTCTAAGATTAGGAATGGAATAATATTTGTTTTAATAATTTGAGATAAATATGTTTTTTTACAAAATTGCACTGAACTGAGATTAATACTGCAGGTGATTTAAGAGGTATTCTTTTTGTATATGTTCTTGAAATCTGGGTACCCAGAGCTATCTGAAATCCTGATGTGGATAAATTTTATACATTTACCCTGGGAAAGACTTCAGATTCATTAAATTTCCCTTTTGGATGGCTGTTACACCCTAATCTTAGTGTCTTTTCAGTGTGAGGGACAATATCCAATCTCTCAGATCTGAATCTCTCTATTGTCCTTTGTTGTAGGTTGCGAAGATGGTACAGTCCCCTCTTGTGTTGCTACTGCTGGCAGACTAGAGTTTGAGAGAGCGTGGTATCAGTTGCTGCTGCACTCATTATTCAATGTTTCAAACTGATCCGAGGAAATAACACTCTCCTCTTTGGAGAGGTTGTAAAATGCATGTTATGAATTGTCTCTCTTTGGTCAATGACAAAGAAAATGGGGCTATTCCAGTTGCAACAGGATTAATGAACGAGGATACGACGATAGCCTCTCAACTTTCTCAGCCTGCAGCACCACTGCCCCCTCCACCATGTCCCCTCACAGGGGTGCCCCCAGCTCCTCCGTTNCTGCCCGGGCCAAGCATACCTCTGCCTCCACAGCTGATCAATGGGCACGACAACCATGGAAAAAAAAAACGAATGCGAAGCTTTTTCTGGAAAACTATCCCCGAAGAACAAGTCCGCGGTAAAACCAATATCTGGACGATTGCTGCAAGACCACAGTATCAGATCGATACAAAGACAATTGAGGAACTTTTTGGGCAGCAGGAAGAAACCAAGCCCCAGGACCTCCGAAATCGATCTTTAAAGTCTTCATTTAAAGAGACTAAAGAGGAGGTAAGAAGTGAAGTATAAATCTCTCTTTTTACATAATGCTGTAGGAATTGGTGTGAATTCTGGCTCACCTTTGTCTCTGTCATGGTTCATCTTTAAGGGCAAATTTGTCTTTATTTGAAGGAGAGGGGAGCAACAGGGAGGATAAACTCTTTGTTTTAGTGGACATATTTGCTTTTTCAAAGAGTTGACAGTGTTTTATTATTTTAACTTGGTAAGTGCTGTGATTTGATCACCTATTAAAATAAACACAAACAAGTGGAGGGAGCTGAAGGGTGTCTGTGTTTACTCATGTTGGATAGCCCTTGAGTTTGCAGTGTAAAATATAAGTGTATTGTAACTTTTCTCTTCATCTCTTCCATTTCATCTGTTGTGTAAACAACGTTCTACATGCAAACATGCACCAGGCAGGAGGGAAGAGAATCCCACTGCAAGTGTTGATGCTGTGTATACCCTTGATGTCCTAGAGACATCGGGAAGGGAAGTACCAATATGGCAGTGAGGAAATAAAACATAGTGATTACAGGAATTTGTTATTTAATTGTGGTAATTTTAAAGTTTCAACTTTCATAAACCTTGCTTTCCTGCTCATGAAAACTTTATTTCATCTACCTTGTTTTTTCTGGACGCCAAACCTTTCAAGGAAGACTGAAGATTGTTTCTGATTTCTGTCGTGGTAGTGAGAAGGTATATACCAAACACTTTCAGGTTCAGACACCCTCTGGTGAACTGATAAGTAGCTTTTCTAGTTCTTAAATCCTGATTTATAGGCAGCCACTTTGTGAAGCCTGAATGCAATTGTCTCAAGTGATCTTTCTGTGAAGTAATTGGAGGGTTGAAATGCAGATTTAATCACTGGTGTGTGTCTACATACATGTTAGCTTGTAAACAAAATACAGAGGGCACAGGGTTAAGAGATGTAACAATGTATCAGTTTTTAGTGAGAAAATAGGGACCTGAAATTGATGTTATCTTGCAGGATTCAGATGTCAAAATAAGATCAGCAGGGATAAGGTGAAATGAACGTACTGATAGTGTGCATATTGTACTTAGACTGAAATAAGGGGTTTAAAACAAGTGTGTGTATCACAGACTCTGAAACACTGACATTGGGAGGGAGTAATTGGGGCCATCATCAGAGGTAGTCATTAACCTCTGCGCTGTTTTCAGGCTATGCTCATCTTTGAATCAGAATTGCAGTGAGTGGACTTCCTGTACTGCTTACAGGTGTACACAGCTCTGGCCTCGTGTGTTTCCTTGGAAGCCCCCCTCCTCTTTCAGGACTACTGTGTGCTGGCAGTCTAGTTACAGTACAATGATGATAAATTTCATAAACTGAACGTGGCCCCTAGTGTACAGTAGCAGGGGCACAGAAAACCCTAACATGCTCCAGAACTCACATGTTTTCATGTACGTGTTCATGCCTTGAAACTCAGGGCATCCTGGGGAGGTTAAGAGCAGTGTTAGAGATTAAAATTACAGACCTGCAAAACAAGGGTTTCTCCAAGATACCTTGGAAACAAAAACTGGCCTCGCTAAAAGTTAATGTTTTTGTGCATCCGTCTGGAACTGATACAGTGGTCCGATGCATCTCTACTGCTTGATGCCTGTCCACCCTGGTTCAGGGCTGCCACCATGCCTTTACACATGGCAGGCAGTGAGGCAACAGGACACACAGCAGTGTGTCAACCGGTGATGAGCGATTTGTTGTGTGTTAATGGACTTTGCTCACTAGCTGCTTAGCAAGGAGCGAAGGAGATAATCCTGAAGAGCTGTGTGTTATTGGAAGTGCGGAAGCACTGATGCGCAATAGCTCACATGCTTATCGTTACTACAGGCATCATTCAGCAGAGTGTGGAGATTTGAGGCACAGGCAGTGTTTGTAATTTCCGTCATTGGTGCTGTCAGCTGCTGCTCACTTCTTTTAATGTATGATGGTTATCCTCAGTTCACTGTAGGAAAGCCGACAGAGGTTTGAAGGGAGTTGGGGGCAGGCTGAGGTACACAGTATCTGTGTGACCTTGTGGAAAGCACGTTAGCATGGGGCTGAGGAACCTGTAGTTCTGTTGCTGGCTGCATCACTGGCCTGGCAGGGGAAGGTGGACAAGACATGTTGTGTTTCAGTACCCCTATTCCTTTTGTGTAAAACACAATTGATTTTACCAAGTGCTTTATGATCTAGCTGTGAAAAATGTTCTTTGGAGTTTAAATAGTGGAATTAGTCTAGTTGGCATAGTCAACAATGAATTTTCAAGAAAACTTCAAGTGCATAAATTCAAGTACCACTTGGATCCAAATCTGAAAAAAATGGCGTGTGTCCAAAAAAATGGCTGTACAGAAGCGCATGGCCAAAGACTCTGCTCTTTTGACTCAGTGGGGTTTGTCTGGGTGCAGTGGCACAGCTTCAGTGCAGGTGGTGAAGAGTGACTGTTTGGCCAATGTTGAGGGGACTCCCTCAGAGACTGTGGTGGAGATAGGGGTTTCGTACCTTCTCCAGAGATCACTGTTGATTATGAAATCATGAGCAGTTTTGGGAAAAGCTCTCTCTTCATGTAGGAGTTTACACTGCTGCGTGTCCTTTTAATTCCTCACTTGCCAGTGATTTATACAGGGAATTTATGTGTCCAGCTCAGGTTATTGAATCCCAGTTCTGGAAGCTTAGCACTCCAGACTAACAACTATAAACATCATCAGTATAACAGAGTCTCTATTGAGATTTGAATCCTACAGCAAATGCTTTCCTTTTTGTAAACAATCACTCACCAAACCCTTAGGAGATTAATTAACATGTTTCCTTGACTAAAGACTTCATTTGCCCTGTGGTTTCATATGATTTGAGCCTCTGAAAAATAGGGGGTGTAGAGGTAAGCTTACGCACCAATTTACTTTCCCTGTCCATTAGTGGTGTCAGTGTGCCACAACATGCCTGTACCTAGGCTATATCTAGCCTGGCAGCAGAGCAGGTAGAACAGCTAGTTGATAGCCAACAAGCTTGGTCTTGCTTTCTCCTTCAAGCTGTCCCTCTGCTCCTGTCCCTCACCTCCCCCCACCTGTGTGCTGGCTCTGGCAGATATTGCACCCTCTGTAAACAGATTTAAGTAAGTAGCTCAGCAGAATGCTGTTGGAGGTTTTTTGCTTGTTTTCTACTGGGGTAGATTTCTGCTATTTTAGTGAGTTTTGATGGCTTGCAGAAGGGTGCAGTGAATTCCAGAGCCTGTGCAAGGGGCTAGTGAGTGGAGGAGAGAGAAGGAAGATGGAAGGGGCAAACAGGTTGTCTCTTCTCCCCTTTCCTAGCCATGCCTTCTCCCTGTTTTCCCTGTGCTGGCTCAGATGCTCATTCCACTTTCTTGAGAGCAGATTCAGCATGTTAATCCAGCAGAGGACTAACACAGCAAAAAAGCAATGAGATGAGTACCAGTCCCCGCCTAAAGGAAAGAACAGGCTAGAAACATGACAAGGGAGGTTGACATGGAGCTGGACAGCCCAGTAGTAAGTTGCCAGGTTCACTCTGTTGCACCGTGAAGTGCCTCTTTCCTCAACCACTCCAGGCAGTGCATGTGGCTTGGAAAATAGATGCCAAAATATTAAACTCATCAGTGATTGTTAGTGTGTTGTAAAGTGAAGTGGAAGCTGATGCAGGAAGTTGTTTGTATGCTTCCTAACCTCCAGCAGTGAGCCTGCACCACCAAGCTCTTCCGTACTTGCTGTAGTTTGTAAACTGTAACCCACCATGTGAAACCCCATTGTTCTTATCCAAGGAAAACATATCATGTTTTGCTTTCACTAACCTGTCATAAATCCATTTTTTGAGTTCCTGTTCCTCTTTGACAATCTAATGGCAAGAAAATCCTATTGCATTTGTGCAGTCACTATAAAGTCAGTATTGATGTGGGGCTTTTTGTGTCTCCCGGAACACTTCTCTGAATCTTCTGTATTGATTGCAAATTTGTGCCAAAGTTCAGGAGTAGATTTTCTCTTACCATCAGCACAACTTCACCATGCTACTCAAGATAATTTTCCCTTTCCCTTAATACATCTAAAAGACTGAATATTTCAGTGGTGTATTAACATTTGTCAAACTGATGCTGTTATTACCCCACATGATCTGCGCCTGCTGCAGATTTCAGAAATACACTGGGTTGAATACTGTGGTGATGAGAAGCAGAGGCATGAGTAAATCAGCTGTCCTTCCTTTGAAGATTGTGCTGTTTATGAAGGAGAAGTGGCATGTGTGTGAGGCAGTGACACTTGGACTGGCTGGCAAAGTGCAGGTTTTGAGATGGTGCAAGGTATCTGAGAGAACTGTAGTATTTCTAGACTAGGATAAGCAAAAATTTAATCGTTTTCTCCATCAGGAGAGTTGAAGAGAGATGAGAATGGAGAAAACTCTCCTGAATTTATCTAAAGTAAATCACGAGAAACCACGTAAGAGTTTTCCTTGGTATAGAGAATCCCCATGAGAGTAGGAAATTCTATTCTCAATTCTTAATTACAGGCCAGTACAACTTTTCGAGTCAAGAAGTCCAGGGGTATTACTGGTGGACAGCACTTTAACATCTCTTTGGGTGGTGAACAGTGATGTGGAACACGCTGTGCTGGCACCAGTGCTGAAGGTGTGTATGAATAGGAGCAGATTGAGCAGAATTTATAAAAAGCTGGGGTGATGTTTAAAGGGTAAAAAGCAACAGCTTGGTAGGAAGGAAGTCATATGCAGACAGCTTCTGCAAGGACAAAAATCAAATGAAAGCTCAGTGAGGAAGAAGAGTAGACATTATAAACAGATGTTAAGGCTAAGATTATGAATCTAATATGCAACTGAATGTGTGGTGAAATATACTCCGTTTGTGTGCAAGGAGTAGAAGCTTATATTTATGGAGTATCTTCCAGGCTCCCCTTTTCTCCTTCTCATGCTCCCATTCGGAAACTCCCTAAAAGTAGTTAAGCAATGACAACTTTATCAAACACTTCTGATAATCTTGAAGTGGATATCCAGCAAAGAGTGACTGAAAACTGAGCCATGTATTTTGATCGTGTGCTTGAACAAGAAATCAGAGGAAAAAATAGAGTGCAGTTATATACACAGCAAAAAGTGTGTATAAAATCCTTGTATTTAAGAACAGCTATGACATTTTTATGTTGTGCTGATAAGATAAATGCAGCTGTATATGTTGCCATCTGTTGTTTTTCTTCAAGGGAAAGTGTTGAAAAAAAAAATCTCTAGTTTTGTTTGAGGTTGTACTGTAAATCAGAGTTGTGTTATGGAAACCAAAGCTTTACCCAGCTGATATCTTACTGTAGCAGTTACTGACTGACTGAAAATAATATGTACAGAAGGTTAGCTGTGGATATGCTTTAAAAAAATCCAACAAACTAAAAGCCAAATTATGATGACAAAGCTTATAGGCTTACGCTAGTACAGAGAAGTCAGAGAATTAAGAGTGACCAAAGCAATTGAAGACTGGAGCTGCAGCTTGAGAGGTCAGTGAGAGGTCCCTGCCATAAAACATTTGAAAAAGATTAGATACTGTAGGGGAGAGATAGTTGAACCTGTCCGATGTTAAGGGCTTTTCCTAATGATCTGTTGAGGCCCTCTCAACTCCTAAGATAATGGGAGAATAAACCACAACCTGACCTCTTATCTTTGCTTATGCTAACACTGAAGGGCTTCAGGCTAGCAGTCATCCAATTAGAACTAATGTACTGGTATTTCCCATGTTTTCTAGTCTTTGCTGGTTTCAGAAGAGAGGAAATTCCAAAATTTCAGAAACCTTTTAAATTTGATTCACTCTCTGCCAGATGAGGATGTCTCCTGCATGTATGTTGAGGATAGCACATTAATCATACCCATCTTTTCACTGTCACGAGCTGACTGCAGGCTAATTCAATTTTGTGACGATGCCAACATTGCATTTATATATATATATATATTTCTAATTCATGCACTGTCACAGAGGTAAGACACCTTTCCAATTTTCAAAACCTGAAATATCTTGCGAGTCCAACATCAGTCTTAAACATCTGTGTGTCCTGAGTTGTTCTATTGTAGCAGTTGGGTGGTACTATTACCATGAAACAATTCTCTTGTCCTTGTAAGTATCACGACTTTTGTAGCCATTATCACCAAAATAGCTGTGGTAAAATTTTAACCTTAAGGACATGATTCACTGAAACAAGGCAGACATCTCATGTTTGACATCTCAGGTTTGAATTTTTATGCTGTTACAGGAAGAAAAACTAGCATAAAAAGAATTAACACTTTTATTTTTAAAATAAAAGAATTAGGGGAAAAGAATTGATTTTTTTTTTTTGCCCCCACTCTGCTTAATCTCCAGAATTGTGCGCATAAAATGGTATAGCAAATCTACTTTGTAGAGGGAGACTTATTATTTTGTTATGGTTTTCTGTTTGCTTCTAGATAGAGCAAACAGATTTGAGTATTACCTGTCTCAGGTTTTGATTCAAGATGGAATTACCTTCCTGTGGATCAGCGTGGCTGTTTGCATGAATGAAGTCAGTAGTGCCTACTGACCTCTGCTTAGAAAGCTTATTCTCACATTTGTTACAGAATCTCTGAAATGCGTGGGTTTTGAAGTGTGGTGCTCACTAACTATGGGGCCTGTGAATGCAATACAACATATTACTTGATAAGCAACGTTCTGAAAATGCAGTGTTATGAAATGAACAAGAAGAATGTTTTTACTTTTAAATGAAATAGAATTTATCTTGATTCTTTCCTTCTGTAAATGTTGCTAGGGGTTTTTTTGCTTCACTTGGAAAAAGGTGGTGTGGGTGTGCTGTGTATTTCCCTGGTAAAAACTCGTTCTGCAATATATGATCTTTGTTGATAAGAAATTACTCCCGTGTATTCATCTGGCCTGTGATTTGGTGGCAACTGCAACACTTACCTGTAGCAATTTAAGAAAAGATATCTGCATCATATGCTATTTTCTTTGGTATTGGTAGATTAATCTCTCTTGCTTTCTCAGGTTTCCATTTTGGATGCAAAAAGAAGTATGAACATTGGGATATTTCTCAAACAGTTCAAAAAGTAAGATTTTATTTTCTTTTTTTCCATGCAACTAGTGCAAGCTACAGATGCATGACATCCTTTGTGTTTCTCATTTAATATATAGTATTGCTCTGTTCCTTTTGAAGTTTACAGTTATATATAGGTTTGTCATAAGTAACTATATTAATATGTTTAGTTTGGAGTGCCATTATGACTTAGCACCAAACATTTAGAGCTTGCTACTGTTAACCAGTTGAAGTGAGTTTTCAGGTATAGTTAAGGTAAGCCCTTATCTCTCATGTAATACTGCATGAGAGCTGCTTTTCACTGGCTTCTTTTCTTTATAAAGAGTTAATAGAAGGGGGTGAGGTGAGGGATTTTTTTTTTTTTTTAAGAGGAAGCTGTTTCAGTGGTGTCTTTATTCACTGATAATGTTGCCCTTCAGTACAGGCATCACTGAAAGTGGTGTTAGAACAATGCTACCGTGGACACTCATGGATATCCTCATTATAATTCCTCTGAGCAGCCCATGCATGGTTTTTTTTCAATTTGTGTAACTGTTCACCCTGCAAGTGTTAGAAATGTCTATGCTCAATTCTTTTTTCAAGGTCTGCTGAATCCATCATTGAAGATATTTATCATGGAAGAAGTGAGACCTATAGCTCTGAACTGCTGCATGAATTTCTTAAATTATTACCAGAAGCGGAGGAGGTAAATAATGTTTTTACATGGAACTTATTTTTTGGTAGAGTTCTACTGTCTGGGATTCCAACATGATGGTCTGTAAAAGAGGAATAACAAAACCTTCCTGAAGCCAGGGCATAGGAAACCACTGAGTGCAAAAGTTTAATCTTCATTTGACGTGTGGTGTTGAGGCTGCAGTGTAGTCATTCTCTTCACATCAAGTAGTTACAAAAGCTTACTTCTAAGGTGTATCTTAATGAAAGTAATGATAAGGTATTTTTGTTTATGATGTCCCTTTTGTCCCATAAACATCTTAGCAAGACCTGGAACACTGCTCTGTGCTGATATCTGCTCTTCAGGGGCGGGTCAGAAAACTCAGAATCAAAATATATCCTAATGCAAATAAAGTTTCACTTTTTTGGCACCTGCCTCATGCTTTCCCATTGCAGTGCCCGTGAGTTGAATATTGGTAGCCCTATGCTACTGTCTCTTCTCCCTTCTGGTTTGCTGCTGCTTGGTGCATCTGGGATCTGCCTGCTCCTGGCCCGAGTCATTGGGTTCCAAGAGGGCAGAAAGGCTTCTCTGCTGTGCAGCACCCATAGAATATGCTAAGATGGTTTAGTGCTACAAAGGAGACGTGTTAGAAGGCACAGAATTAGCAGCAGCACCTTCTACAACATTCCTGTGCTCCCCATATGACCACCATGCAAGTGCTGCTTTCCCCTCCCAGTCCTAACCTTCAAGTCCATTCACATGATTAAAGAGGTGAAGCTTCCATGCCTGACCTGCTTAATGGTGCACAGTTCCTTGTCTGCTCGTGTATTTTCACTGACCCATTGTATGTACTTGAGATAAATGTATGCCACAAACTTGAGAAAATTAGCATTAGAATTGCTTGAGTGCTTCACATCAAAGTAATGGCTGAAACCTGGGAGATTGCTAGTTCAGGTCCACATAAGGATCAGCCTCCACTCACATGCTATACCACTCCGAGGTAAAACTGCCTTGGCATGCTGTTTCCTCTGCACAGCAGCAAATCTCAGATCCAGTGAACAGCAAATCATGTTGTATTACTTTGCTGTCAAATATATAACCCTAAATTGGGCTGCTTTTGCAGGGAATCTCTAAAAAACATATTAGATTTGATTAAAATATTTTTTAGAGTTAGGGGCGTATCAACAACTTGAAATGTAATGAATCTGGGAAAAAAAGTGGTGATAGTACTTCTGGGAGCTCAAAACTGTCCCCCCCCTTTCCCTCTTGGTTTGAATTTCAGTACGTACTCCTGTATTTAAACATAATTTATCATTTTCCTCTAAAAGAGTCAGAGAACAATGAAGTACTAACCTAAAAGAAAGTGACTCCTAGTTAACTTTGTGTTTATTTAGAAAATTAGGCTGAAAGAAAGGTATTTTTTTGTCTTTTCCTCTTTCTGGTTTAGATCTTGGTTGTTATTTTACAACAAGTAGAAAATCTCTCAAACAGTGTACTCCTTTGTGGTACAAATTCAGCTAGAATTATAATGTCAGTTGTTGAATTTTGTCGGAATTTTGTCTTCAGTACTCAGCTGGACACTTTAGATATCCAGCAGGTGCTGCTGAGAGTGAAAAGGTGTATTTATTTCCTACTAGATGATTTGTCAATAGACCTGCCCCTCGAGATAGTGTGGCCAGAGCACTTCAGTGCTTTTAAGGCAGCTTTTGAAAAATGAATAGATTTTATGGTGCAGAGGAGTATTAGAAATTAAGGGCCATTAGATGCTAGATTTGTTGCTGTTCCCAAGGGAAGGCTGGGAAGAGGCTTGTTCCTAGTGTGCAGGTATTTGTATGTATTTAGTTCCATGCTTCAGAGATCTCATTGCTCACTATCAAGAAAAAGAAAGACACCCCCCCCTTTCTCTTTTTATTCTCCCCATAATTGTTTAATTTCTTGGGAATTTTCCCCATAAGAGTTGGAATGGAGAGAGAAGATCTTGAGTGTGAGGGAATGATGCTTCTGCTGGTATGGAAAAATTTTTCAGTTCCTTTATGTCCTTGTGCTTTAATTGTTCAAAGAATAAGTGGGTTCAATAACTCATTTACTACTGTAGTTCCTAAAATTTTAGTGTACTTGGTTAAAAAATGCATTCTCTTTAGAAGCCTCAGAGCTTTTGTTGTTCACCTTTCTCAGCACTTATTTTTCCCTAAATGTATGTTTATTGCTTTCCTTTTATGTCCCCTTCTTTTTTGTTAGTTTATTGTCTGTCTCCTAGTCCAAATACTTGTCTTCTGGAATAGTAATTCACAGTTTGCTAAGGGGAAGCCATCAGAGCCATACAGTCCCTCTCCACATGCAAATAATCCAAAATCACTGTAGGTATCAGATTAAGTGGTGTTATTTGTTCTACTGTTCCCTATTCTGTTTGATGGTCCCTATTTTCTTTTTGATCTGGTTGTCGTATCACATGAGATAGCTTTGGCAAGGTGTCATCACATCAGCCTGTCCCTGCAGAATGTTGTGCTCATCCTCAGCAAGGATTCCCTGGGATTACCTTTGGATACTTCCTGTTCTCCTAAAGACTTGCTTTGTTGTTCTAGCAGTTGAGATTTACTCTGAGCAGTGACTTAAGCAGTCAGATCCTAAAAAGTTAGTAGTTGTTCAGTTACCAGTGCTGACTGTTCTGGTGTAACCACAGGTGGGCTTCTGCAGTTGCTCTTTGTATACTCTTCTTCTCAGCAGCTCAGGTATTTACAGTCACATTTCCCAGTAGCACAGTTGCCTTGCAGACTGGAATGAGAGCCACATACCCCGTTCCAGGCATGTGCTCCACCCCAATAACTGTGTTTGAAGATAGCTTCTATTTTTTCTTTTATACAGTACCATAAATCCTCAGTCTGTAAAAGTGAAAGGAGGGGGAGAGGACCACTATTCCTCACCAGAGCTGTAGAAAGGGCAACTCTGGGCCGTCACATTTCTTCTTTTTTACCAACAATCTTTACAGTTTATTGAGTGTGAATAAACATTGGCTTTGTACTCCAGCCTTATCTTATCTAGAAGTGTTGTGATATATAGTCACATTACCTGAACGTTCCCCTGGTCACCAGTTTGACATACGTGACATACTTTACATCGTCTCAGTCCATATTATCTCAGGCACCTGATGGACTTCCCAGTGTCTTTGAGAAGGAACAACTTTTTGACAATGGAGGCTAAGTACTCAGGCTCACAAATACATTTAGCATCTGTTGTCTTTTTAAATTATTCTTTTTGCAGTATTGCAATGTGGCAACTCTTTTTATGTGCACAAATAGGTGTGAGCACTCTTAATTTTCTAGCTGTTTTCTATGAAAAATACCAATAGCTATGAAAGCTGTTGGGATTTTCGTGTATAGATCTTTGCTGGATGTTTTTGTCAAACTGAATAAGACCATTACTGAAATATTGGTCGCTACTGGGAAGTCTTTTGTCAAACCGAAAACTTTTGGGTATTTTCAAATGTTTAATTTGAAAAAACTTGACAAGTTCTTTAAGCTGGCAAACCTGGAGCTTGCTGCAAGGTTCTACTGAGTGTTCTGCTCAGAACTGTGGGTGTGGCACCAGCCTAGCCATTATACAGTGGTTAAAAAAACAAACTGAGAAAAGGTATAAAAATTCTTGATGCATTAACAAGTAAGATAAGATCGTCAATTTTGTGTGAGCCTTGTTAGAACTGTTGTTTGTACCTTACTGTGGTCAGCAGTTTGTAAGAGGAAGAAATGTCTGTTTGGAATCTCCTTTGCTTCATCCCCTTTGCAGCTCATGGTTTTCTCCAGGGAGCCTTGGTCGTGACTGAAGCAATTGCCTCCTC
>VYZX01011715.1:36940-120018 GCA_013401335.1 Brachypteracias leptosomus
GATGAAAATTATAAGACGGGCAACAAAAGGTAATTAAACATGCTGGGACATGCATAATACTCTTGGTTTTGTTAGCATGTTAATTAGCCTGCATTATGAAGACTAGAGCTTGAATTTCAGGTACCTTAGCTATTAAAAGGAAGCTAACTCCACTCTGACAAATGCCATCAGGGTGTGCCTGGTGAATCTTTGCTTCCAAAGTCAAAAATCTGGAGACTTTGGGCACACTAGCAATGAGTTCATGGCCAAAGCCTACGAGCATTTTATGCAGAACTGGCTCAAGCAAAGGTGTCCATGTCCAAATTAGGATAAGTTGTCTATTGAGTGCAGTTTGCTCATTCATGCATCGCTGTATCTCTGATTGAATGCAGTGGTTACACCTCTCTACTCACTCTTTCAGAGATCCACAGAGAGCATCATGGTATAGTTTCCAAATTTCTCTATTTACCATTCATTGCATTTTGAGGTGGCCATATTGATGGGCTTAAGTCTTTACTGTGGAGATATACTACTTTTGCTATTCCTTTGTTTTCTGGTTTTGTTCTTTATGTTTCTCTGTATTTCTCTTTTTCTATCTAAATTTCACAAGTTTTGAAATGCTGTAACTGGTTATTTGAAAGGTAATCTGATGTCTTCTATTCAGCAGGAAGATAGGTTTCAGTTAAACATTAATGCTGACCTTTTCAAATGCTTTGAATGCCTATTTGTTGTGTTCCTCCATATGAAATTCCTTTTTCATGCTGGCAGTTTTTTGGACAGGTTACTGGAGCACTGTTTAAACTGCTTCTGGTCATATAAAGGGGCACAGTAGTAAAAATATTCAACTATAAGCACCAATGCTTAGGATAGTCAGTGAAAGGGAGAAAAGCCTGGTGTGTTTTTCCCACCAGGGGGGATTGGACTAATCTTTCTTGACTCAGAAAAATGCCTTAGCTTAGGCTGAGGTTTGAGTTTGGCCTTATCTTGGCATCCCTTTCAAATCATTGTTCTTTGTGTTTTGAGCGACAGATGTATGTGAGGGAATATGTTATGCATAAAAGCAGCCACACCCTATTGTCCTTTGTGTCCTTCACCCTGGACATCTGTGAACTGATGAATTCACTCCCTACAGAGGAGACACTTTGGTCTCCAGCTCCTACAGCAGACCAGTCATGCAAATCAGACTGACTGAGCTTCCCTGATTTTGGTCCACTTGTGTCATATGCTCCTCACCATTTGGTCTTTTCTCTTCAGGGTTTGTTTATAGCCTGAAGTTGTTTAGGAATTACATCTACTTTTCTATTCCTATCTCCTCTGTTTCTTTCCTTGTAATTAAGCTAAGGGAGTGTTTACTTAAGTTCTAATGCTGATAATCACTAAGAGTTAGGATGGTCTAAACAGCCTGATGGATTCTCACCTGGTCTGGAAATGGATGTATCTCATGGTGATGCTGAGAAGGCTCTTAACTATGCAAAATCCTTAGAAGTTGCCTACTTCTCTTGTCCTTAGAAAGTTTGGTATTCTCTTTTGTATTCTCTCCTCTTTTTTCCTCCTTGCTTCCTCACCTATAGCTTGTTAGATCAAAGGTTATTTAATTAGTTCTAAGTTTTTAGGCTGCTAATACTGAATTCCAAAGATACAAGGGCTGTCTGCTTCCAAAATGATAGATGAATACATTGTGTTAAGCAGTTAAATGCAAAATAAATTATAGAATGTGAACTTTGAAGCAAAATAGTTTTTAAGAGTATTTACACTAAAATCAGAAGGAGTCTACTTTTTATTATGTTCATCACTGTAAACTATAGTACCTTACATTAAAACTGGCTCATGTTATTTTTCTTCCCATATGGGTACTTGCGGATTTGGAGTTGCTTGGTTTGCTGTGCCAGTTGCGTTGTTTTGTGTTTGTATGTGGCTGGATGAAAAGGTGTATGAATTCAGATAGAACACTACTGTGCTTTTTGCAAAAAATGGAAATATGTACAAAATGGGCTTCTGTGATGGAAAAGCTTTAAAAGGCAGATTTATTCCATTTGACTCTTCACATCACACTGAATATAGCTTTGTGCTAAATCATCTTTGATGTAACTGAAGTAACATCAATGCTGCTCTGAGTTGGGGATCATACAGAAATAAAATGATGATTCATAGTGGGAGTGGGATAAGCAAGGATAATTTAAACGTTGCCTGTTATCTTTTTAGGCCTGATGGTTAAGTCTCCCAAAAAAAGAATAATTGTTCAAAAGCCCAATCATGGCAGATGACAAATGGATCCTACAGGGTGCAGAACACTTGCCTGACATGGCGGTGGGGATGCTTAACCACTTGCATGAGATACGTGGCACATTGCAGGATTAGGCCCCAAATTGTTTGTTAGCTGCTGGGGGCTGCCTTGGAGATACTACACTTGCTAAAGTAAAGTCTGAACATATACTTGAGGTTTGTCAACTGTGCTTGTAAATTTGAATTATATATTACTGAGGTTTTTTTCCCACAACCTTTTCGGTTTGTTGTAGTTTCCTGTTAAAATAAAAAATTTCACCTTTAAAAGCTTGAGATGAAGAGAAGTTTGGTAACTGACTGTGTATTTCTAAACAATTGTTAGACAGCAATTTTCTTGTTCCTTACAGAGTTAATGACTTGTGAGGAGCTGCATTCCATATTGCACTTGGTCCTTCAGGCTGGGAATATTATGAATGCGGTAAGTGACATCCAAAATGGAGATGGCTGATTGACCAAACTTCCTTGTTAGTATTGCAGTCCATTGATGTCACGCCTCAGCTATTTGCTCATTTCTTTTTAGGGAGGTTATGCTGGCAATGCTGTCGGATTTAAACTGTCGTCACTGCTCAAGCTGGCAGACACGAAAGCAAACAAACCTGGGATGAGCCTGCTGCACTTTGTTGCTCTGGTAGAGAAAAACTGTTTTGCAATGGATACAAATGTAGAGCCGTAGATGATAGACAGTAGAAGGGAGCATGTGCCTCAGAAAAAGCAGCTTTTTTACAGCTTTGATCCTAATCTTCATCTTTCTTTTCCTGACACAAAATTCACCACTTTACCTATCTCTGGGCATCCTGTCCAGAATCCAATGGCAAACTTGAAAGTTTTTTTATATCATGTAAAAGCTTGCCTTCGTCTAATTTCTTCACTGTAGCTTTTCTTCACTGTCCTGAATTCTTGCACTGTGGAAGTGGCTTATTTTGCTAAATATTATTCCAGTCTTCCTGTTGAACCTTTTGAGCAGTGTTTTTGGTAGAGGTTTGAGGGGTTTTTTTCTCTCTCAGTGACTGACATATTTGTAAAGCTGCCACAGACTTTTTTGGTTTTCCTTTCTTTCAAACTTCTTGATTTTAGAAGGGAGAGAATTTAAATGCTTCTATCTATGACTTTGGTTATCTGTGTACAAACTGGCTTAACAGATTCCAGTCAGCTAACAATGGGTTATGAATTGATGTTTGTGCGGGAAATGTAGTATCTGCTTAAACAATAGGCATCAGTAAATTGTTCTATCCTTGACATTCCCTATTAATACATGTGGCTTGTGTTCACTGGCAGAAGCAGCTATTATTGTACACTGCAAAATGGAAACTGTTGTTTAAAGTTTCCAGTTCTGATCCCTGCCTGTCATTAAGGGATATGTCTTCCGCTCAATTGTGTTAGGATTAAATGGGAAGAAAAACAGTGCAGGAGAGAAACCTTTTAAGTGCCCTCCCAGAGGCTTTAGAACTGCTGGGTTTAGGGACTTTGGCATGATAGTGGAATGTTAATGGATTGTGTGTGTCTTGGTTTTGTTCTGTTTGTTTCAGGAAGCCCAAAAGAAAGATGCTGCTCTTCTCAACTTCTCAGAAAAAATTAGAGATGTTCATGATGCCGCCAGGTAAAAAGAAAACCAAGAACTTATGGTTAGGCTGTCACTTGGAATTTTCTTATTTGTGAAGCAATGAGGCTTATTCAGAGAAGTCTTGGCACAAAACCTGAGATCTTTACAAATGTTTACTATAGCTTTGAGGGCTTCATTTTCATTTGCTAGCAGAAGTATGCTTGCAATGTGCCTTCAGGTATGAGGGGTTTTTTATGACATTATCTCCACATGGTTTTTGATAGTTTTGTCTCTGGCAAATACATGTGCATGTATGTTGCTTTTAAGGGATTGAACTAAAAGCATACTACTATTTCTCCTTAAGCCAATTTTCATCTGTGTCTCAGCAGGCTACAATACTTTTCCAATTCTAGTACCAGGTTCAGGTACTGGACCTGGCTTCTGTTAGATGCTTTTTGATATTTCATTTGCTTCTACATTTCTGTCTTTAATGGAAAATCTGAAGGTTTTGGGGATCTGTACTGTTTTAATCTTGAAGTCTCTAGCTGAATAATTTTAAACTGAACCTGATTCATACCATACTTACTTTTGTGAGAAAGCGTGATCTGAAACCCAAAACTGGAAGCTAGCAATGTAGGAGTTCTATTCCCCGTCTTGCTACTTCCATACTTTTGAGCTTTGGGCAATCTATTTACATTTACATTCTTTTTCCAGCTGAAAAATGGATCCAATCTCTGAGATCTACTGCAGGGTTAAGTAACGTCTGCAGAGGACTCTGAAATCTTCTGAAGAAAGGAGTGGCCATGGAGTTAATCAGAAAATTTTTGAGGGACCACCTGTGTGGCTCCCTGCCATCCAACCTGCACACCTTTTTGGCAGTCTGCCATGTGGCCTGCTGAGGAATGTAACTTTCCTCAGCATCCAAGCCCCCTGGCAAACAGCAGGAGAACAGGCAGAATCTCAAATATAGTGATTTTTTTTTTTTTTTCAGCCACTTTGTTCTTTGATCACATTTGCTAATGCTGAAAATCTTCTGTTGCTGAAATCTATTCAGGGAATGCACTCTGTACAGGAAAATGAAACAAGATGAAATACATGTCTCACCTTTGGGCATGTGGAAGGTCTTTATTAGAGACAGCTGTCATGTACAAGTTGCTCATAAATCTTCCCAATTAGAGCATGTTAAAACAACTACTATTATGTTCTTTATTTTTTTTATTGTCTTGCCTTCTTTACTTGTAGGTCATCATCTTCCTCTTTCACAGTAGTAAGAATATAGCCTGCGTCTTGTACTGCTTTTCTTATTTGCGAAAACACTCATGATCTGCCCAGAACAGGGAACTAACCTTTGCAGATGAAGTAAGCAGAGAAGAAACAACACACGTTATATTTGTTTGTGTGTTCACTGACAAACTTATGCCTTCTGTCACCATCCGCTGCCACATGGACTTCAGTCAGTCTACTGCAAATTCTTCAGCTTTACTGTTTTAAAGTCATGCTGCTGGTGAAATGACCTTAGTTAGGAGCAAGAGTACAGCTGTTAATTTTTATCACTTTGGAAACTGTAGTGCTTCAGTTCCTAGGCAAAGCTAAGTTCTCTTGTGAAGGAAGCGCCATAGATTTAGAAGCATTTACCCTCAAATGACTGAAAGATTTGGGTAGGAGCTCCTATTACATGGTATGTAGGTCTCCCAGGGAAAAGCTTAGATTGCATCAGATGGGAGCTTTTTCCTGTGGTCTTCGATTTCAGAATTACCTCTGCACGAGAGCAGCTCTGCTCCTGGAATGTGGTAGAAAGGATGAAATGTTGTAACTATTGGGTTGAGACTGTGTAGGCTGCATTGCTGTGACAGCTTAGAAGAATGTAACATGCAATTTTGAATTTTGTGATGCCAAATGCTACTGCCAAAATGGGTAGTCCTGGTTGACAGTGCCTTGTGACCCAATTTTTGTGCCAGCTCCCGTACTTCAACAGTCATGGTATCAGCTGGTCCCAGCAAATGATCCATCTGGAAGCAAATTGGTTTTTTCCTTTTCCTGGGTGAATTTTCAGTACACTGATAGGTCTGGCCATCTAGAAAATGACTGCTAGCACAGGCAGCAGGGAGAGAAAAGGAACACCTGGGCAGAGACAGGGTGGTGTTACCCTTTCTCATGGTAAGGATGGGTAGGACTGGCTTGAGTTAATCATGAAACCACACCCCACGAGAATCTTTTCAGCTTGCAAATAAGAAGAAATGTGCTTATCTCTCTCCTAACTTTCAGTGTCTACTCTGAAAGATTTCCTGAACAGGCAAGTCTTATTTGATAGCCAGATTGCTCCTCATGTTAAACATCCATGTTTGAAGCATTTTTGTGGCTAACCTGTGGGCAACTCCTTCCCCCTTATAAACGTTCTCTGTATATGCTATTTTTAGGTTATCCATTGATAATGTAGAAGCAGAGCTCCAATCACTGTCTTTCAAGGCAAGAACTGTTAAAGACAGCATTCGGCGAGACCCAAAGCTCTTTCACCAGATGGAAAGCTTTCTCCAGGTTTGTAGGAGATACCCATGTTAATGTGTTACTATTGCCTGAATACAGGAGCCTTCCTTAGCTGAATGTAATTTGTGTGGACATATTAATCAACAGAAGTGTTGTTTTTAATATGTCTACCCTATCAGCTGTACAAAGGTGTCCCAACTACATACTGTTTGTCAAGTAAGAGTGTTGGAAGGACTGTGTTTTTACAGGGAGGGATACTGAGTGTACATTGCCCAAGACTTGTTAGGCAAGCGTGTTTAATGCCTGTGAAATGACTGATGAAGATCAGTAGTTAAAATACAAGACAATTTGGATTGGTCACTGTACTTCACAGCTGCCCGGAACACAGTATCTGCACGTTCTGTTATACTGGAGCATGTCAGTTTTAGCCGAGGCTGGGCTATGCATATAAATCCTGATTGCTGAGTGACTGACGAGATATTGTTAGAAGCTGGAAGGTTAAGGGACTGTTTTCTCTACTAATTTACCCTTAACACAGAGTGTATTATTCTGAGCCATACCATTACTTCTGGGTGGGTTCTCCTTTTCTTTTTTAGCACTGCAGTGACTTTATAGACATCGAAGTGGGGTTCTTGGTATTCGCTGAGTATGTGGTGATGCCTGGAGGAATACCTATTATGCTTCAATTAAATGATTTTTCTGTTTCATGCTATAGATAATTAATAAAATTAAGAAAGCAGATGTTGATCTGGAACTTGACCCACCCTGATTTTCAACTTGCAAATGTAGATAATAGTCTGTGCAGTTTTTCAGGAGATGAGAAGTTGATGAAGAAAGGGGCGGTTAACATTGAAATACCTGTCCTCATTCACTCTAAATTGTTGGCTTTTATCCATTACACCCAGACTCTCTAATGTTATGTTCTAACATGTTTGGGATTGTTTTTTTTAATTTAATAGCTGGTTTTATATAACGCTGCAACCTTGTTTAGGCCACATTCCAAAAGAAATGTTGGGAAAAAAAATAATTTTACAAATGCATACCTTACATAAACACTTCCGGTTTTTGTTTCTAAATTACAGGTGATAACCAAGCTGATTTAAAAGTCAGCTTTCATTATCTCATCTTTGTGAATAAATTACTGAAATATGTGGGAGGAACTAATTTTCTATGTATGCTTTTATCAATTGTCCAGTTTATCTTCAATTCAGCTTTTTATTGGGCACTTATTTTTGCCTTTGTTTTTTTTTAAGACTAACAATTAGGATTTGTTCCTACCATACTGGCAGAATTTGCAAAGTAACTTTCTGACAGCACGGTTCAGCTAAATGGTCACCAGTGACTCCAGCTGCCTATTCCCACCCTGGTGCTGCAGTATCAAAAGTTTTAGGTGATCGTGAGTTAGTGTCAGAGAACAAATTTGTCTGAAAATTCAACTTTTACTCCCAGGTTATTTTTAGCCACGTGCGGTCTCAGATCTGGGGTTGTGCAAAGATGGGAGCAAATGGCTGGTGATGCAGAGAGGGAGAGGCAGCTGCTGTGAGAGTGTTTTAAGGCAGTTCTGCTGCTCAAAGTCTAACTACAGCCTTATTCTCTTCCTTCTGAGTCTTTTTCCACTATTCTACTCCAACCCTGTCTGTATAGCTCTACACTCATGATTCAAAGTGCTGCTTTATGGGGACGTTTTCTGGATGTCTTAAAATATACATATTTCCAGTGGTTCCTTACCTTTCAGGTATGGAAATAATGTTTTACTGTGGTCTAGGGTCAACTTAGGAACAAGTTGATACTGTGATCTGTATTGACAAATTTATGCACGTGTTTTTTGGGGAAAAGGGAAGAGGAGGAATTAATCCGTTTATGTTTAGTTTAAAGTTGCAGGGAAAATGGGAAAATAGATATGTAGAGCTCTCAAGGGGCCCCCAGGTGGTCTGTTAGTGTTCTAGTACAGTCTTTGATTTTACTCATCTAAAAATTTATGTTCTAAGTTTCTTCAAGGGCTTTTGAACTTTTGCCTGGTTTGTATCCTAGTTACTAGAATTTACATTTTGATTGATTCATTTTCCCCGACCTTCCTTTACTCACTGATGAAATGACATGTTTCCCTTTGTTAGTAAGAGTTCTCCTTCAAAGTGTTAATTTCCTGGGTTTTGTAACAGCTTCAAGGTTGGAAGATGACTTTCATAAATTCCTATTATATACATGACCTCTTGTGATATTAATTTTTCTGTCTTGTTCATGCCATGTATGTTTTTTGCTGCAGTTTGCTGTAAGACATCTAAAGGAGCTTGAACACCAGAAACGAGAATTACAAAAGGAGGGAAGTGCTCTCATTGACTTTTTCTGTGAAGACAAAGAAACTATGAAGTTGGATGAATGTTTCCAGATTTTTAGGGACTTCTGTGTAAGATTCAACAAGGCTGTTAAGGTAAGAGCACTGAATGAGGTTCTTACACATTTGAAATCAATGTTGGCTCACATGAATTAAGTTGGTTTTTTTAAGGGACATTGTGGTATTCAATATATTTGCCCAAATGGCTACAGCAAACTGCCCTCTGGTGAGCATTCCTTGCCAGAAGCCAGGGGTGAAATGGTCATTTTGCCCAGCTCTGTGTGCAGTCTTGCTGCTCTGCATCTTCTGCTGCAGGTGGACTAGACCATTGAGATGATATGTCAGGGTCGTATATTGGCCTACGTGCAAGTGGGCTCCTTTCTTCTCTTTTGGTGAGGAGGTTGGTGATTGCTGAGCTGAGCAGTGGGACAGATTGCACAGACTTCTTTACTAGTGCTCACTGTTCAGGCTTTGGACTGATAAGGCCTTTCCAGTCATCTAACATTGAGATGTGGCACCCCATTACATGGACATGCCAGCCTGAATAAGCACTAGCTCAGGCGCTCTATTGCCCTCTTTACTTGACTAGACACACTTTGCCAAGTCAAGTAAGGAGTGTGTATTCTGCTTTGTTCTTTCAAATGCTTTTCTGGGGTTTCTATGCACTTTGTATAAGAGCTTTAGTTCAGATAAGAGAGAACAGTCTTGATTTGTAGCATGCTGACAGGATGTTCAGCTAAGATGCTTGTTGTACCACTAGCTTACCTAACCTTTACCACCCAAGACAGCATGGAATTATGCATGTGTGTGAACATTTGTCACAGAGGCAGCCACAAAACAGACAGCAATAAATGTGGATTTACTACAACCAAACATTACTCAGGACTCCAGCAGACCAAAGTAAATTACAAGTTGGGATGTCAGGGGGGAATATACTACTGCACAACTAATTCCTAGGTTTTAAGAACATTCCTTTTAGAAGGATGAACCGAAATGTGCACATACCCGCTCATAAAAGGGAATACTTCTTACTCAAGGGTACCCAGAAAAGGGGTCACTCACTTGAAAAATGAGGGCTCACTCAAGAACATATCCAGAAGAAATCGTTGCTCACCTAAAGGCGGGGTGAGGCTCAGTATCCCAGGGAGTTTCCTTGGGCGACATCCTGATCCAAGGAGAGGATCCCCAACTGCATACCCACTTACACTGAGGGAGCCGACTCAAAATTGACTCTCCAGTGAGGCTCCATTTATACCCCAGTCGAGTCTGAACTGTGATCATTCCAATTAGTTGGGGGCAAGCACCCCACAAAGGTGTCCTGAAATAAACTGATCAAGTTTTAATGGCCAGGAAACCCCAAGCTGTACTGAGGCTTTGGCAAACCCCCATCACTGTCAGGCCCCTGTCAGGGCAGCTGCATCTGCCACAACGTTACACAAATATATAAAGGTAAGTGGTGGTAACTATTGCATTTTAGTGAGATGTGACTTTGTGCATATATGTTCAATTATTTGGAATTGGGGATTTCATTGTAGAGACCTTATTGCTCTCTACAGCTACCTGAAAGGAGGTTGTAGAGAGGTGGAAGTTGGTCTCTTCTCACAAGTCACAACTGTTATGACAAAAGGAAATGGCATCAAGTTACATCAGGGGAGGTTTAGGTTGGACATGAGGAAAAACTTCTACGCCAAAAAGGTTATCAAAGGCTGGAACAGGCTGCCCATGGAAATGGTTGAATTGCCATCCCTAGATGTATATGAAAGCTGTCTAGGTAGGGTGCTCAAGGATATGATGTAGAATCAGGCCTGGTAGAGATAGATAATGGTTGAACTTGATAATCCTAAAGGTCTTTTCCACCCATAATGATTCTGTAATTCATAGTAAGGTGTTACAAGTGGTTGTGGCATAGTTACTACTTTGAGGTCCAACGGAGATGTTTTTCCCTTTCTTTGGAGTAAGTAGTTACATTCTAAAAATGACAAATTAGTCTCTTATTTGCAAATACTGAGAAGATTTATTTACTAGGTATTTTGTGAGGATTAATCTCTGTCCTTATAAAATTAACAGAACAATTCAGAACAACGATTGCAGTTCTGACAAAGGAATATGATGTGTGGACAGCACAGTCAGCAGTGCAAAATGATGGCTCATACCACAGTGGCCATGTGCACATATTTCATATGTTTAAACATTTTTTGCAATTTTTTTAACATGTTTGTGAGCGCTTAAAATAGATTTTTCATTTGAATGAAATCTCCTGAAAAATGTTTTGGGTGAGGTTAAAATTTTCTGTGTCTAATATGGAATATGATAATAATATCTACAACTATTTTTAGACGTTTCTCTTTACAGTGGAATATTTAAAGTCGAGCTTTAGTATTTGGCAAGAAGTCATTCTGTAATTCCATACCTGTTAAAGAAAGCTTCATGCCACAGGCATTTTTCCTGAAATGCAAGTTTTTTTCTTTTTCCTTTCTTAGCTGTTCAGGTTTCTTAGGTCTCTAATGCATCATATCTTTCAGAGCTCAGTGTAGTCTTAAATCCATTTTAAGAGGTGTCAAATAATCCATTCATCCAAAAGAGCCTCAGCATTAGGCTTTTGTTTACTGAAAGCTTTCAGGTGACTTTTTCTAGTTGTGCAGCTCTTTGTTGTCACAACAATGAGAAGATCAAACTAGACAGTGCTTCAGACAAATATAGCTGTGGGTTTTTTTAAACAGTCTGTCATTGCTCAGAACAAATTGAATAACATGCTGGAAAATTATGTTATTTTTTAATCCTCTGTCAAGATTAGACCCCTCCCCTTCTTTCTTCTGCTACAGCTGTGCTGGCTCTAGAAAATGAGGTTCTGCATTTCAAAAAATAACCTGGAAAGTTCAAGCAAAGGTTCAGCTAGGTTAAATCTGAAGCCTAGAGGTGGCAGTTAAAATGTTGATATTTGCAGTAGTACACTGCTAATTATTTTAGTAAAAAGATGTTACTGTGTTGTCTTTAAAACACAAACTACCTCTTTCTATGGCTTCCTGAACCAAAACCCCTCATCCCAGCTGCCAAAATCTCCAGACAGCCCTGGAAAACCTCTGTGCAATAGTTGCCAGTTTTGGAAGCCAACAGTGAATATAAGATTCAAAACTGGAGTGAGGCATTGATTAATGGTCCTTGAGTGGTGTCAGTTGATGTGTAAGTAATGATCGCAAGGCATTGTGTGAAGATTTCTATTTGCTTTCATGTGCAATTAACTAATGTCTTTTCCCAAAATTTCCAATCAGTAATGTTCAAGTCAGACATAAGCATCCTGTAGAAACTGCACTTGTTGAGGAACAACTGCAGCTGTAAAAAGGGAGGATGAAAGGAATGCATTGGCTGTGTGCTCGTCAGACATGTTAGACTTAAAATATGAATGTAGTGATCAGGTAGAGGTTTAGTCACCTTATAAAACTGCCAACTTTAAACTTATTGGGGACTTGAAGCTCTCCATCTTACATCAGGAACTCTTTGGCTGGACTTGACATCTGCTTGGGTTTGATAGGTCATGTTCTTGATCTCTTCAGGGACTTGTGCATTTTTTCTTATGCTGGCCAGCATTAGCTATGCAGGGAACTGCTCTTCATACAGTTAATGGTTGCAAGCTGTGGTTGCCATGGTGATTTCTTGTGTGTATGTATTGGGGGTTGTGGGAGGGTGATAGCAATAGGAGGTAACTTCGATGGGAAGAAATAAAGGGAAAGTTAAAGGAGTGTGACTTGTTCTCTCATCTCTGAGACATGTATTTATGCTTTTCTTCATCAGGAAAATAGGGAACGAGAAATCCAGGAACTTCATAGTCTGCAAAGGCGAAAGGAGCTGGAGGACAAGCGTCGATCCTGGGCAGCTGGAGAGCTTGGAAGCTTTGGCCGGAGCAGCAGTGAAAATGATGTGGAGATGTTGGCCAAAAAAGGACTTGAAGAATTTCTTCCCTTCTTGCAGCAGAGACCTCAAAGTCCTTCGTACAGAAACCCCAATTCTAGACGCTCTCGACTTTCTTTGGGGATTACTGCAGACAGGGAGTTGCAGAGTTTCCTGGAAATCTCACAAGATGAGGATCCAAACAAGTTTAACAGCCTTCCCCGTGCAAACATCCGACAAGCAAGACCAAACATAGCCTGGACTGAATCCAAAGAAACAAAAGATCTCAACTTAAATACCTTGCACTTACCCCAACAGTCTGAAACCAAAGTGAAAACTGGTGGCCTACTGCAGGTGCCACCAGCTCAGCCCAGTCACTTTAGTGGCTCAACTGGTCCTGGTGCCCGTTACTCACAGAGAAGCACTGACTACAACATGCACACTTCCAGTGTGTCCTGTGAGGAGTCCACAGATATAAATGCACTGGCCCTTGCAATTGAGGAGCGTGAACTTGTTAAAGGATTACGTAAGTTTGATATTCAAGGAGCAAAGGCTGCAGAGGATACACCTTTACTCTATTTAGAGGATGCTGGTGGAACAGACTTGGAGACTCTAGATGATCTAAGCTTTCATTCCCTTAGCACTGCTGATGATGACCTGCCTCCAGCTTGCAAAAGTTCCAGAGAAGACCATGACCATAAAGCTAAGGCAGGGGGTTGCAAGAGCGAAGCTTCAGAGCCCAGCAGCAGCCCCATGTCTATGGATACAAGTGTTTCGGGAAGTAGGGAAGATGGGCCAGTGTTCTATGTGTCAGATACAACAACTGATTGTTCTTTGACATTGGACTCTGAAGAGGGAAATGATTTTAAATCATCAGGCAATGAAATGAGAAGTGAGGCTGGCAAAGCACTTTCTTCTGGGAATGATGCTCAATACAGGGCTAGAAAGTTCTTCTCAAACCTGAATTCTCCTTCTGCACAGGATCTGTCTCTTCACACTTCTGCAAATAGTAAGGATGATGCCAACAGCAAGCACAGCCTTCCTAAAGAAAAGCCCATAAAAAATAAAGATCTGGCAGGACCAAAGAGAAACTCTCTAAAAGATCGATCTCCAAGCTCCTCAAAATCCAGTGGCACTCGCCCTAACCACACAACTTCTTCCAGACCTGTAAGAACTTTGAATGCCTCTGAGAATGAAAGCATGAGGAAAGTGGTGCCTATTTCTCGGTCAAACAGAGCACCGAGCAGCGTGAAAAAGCCAGAAGCCAAACCCACGTTTCGTGAAGCTAGTATGGTGGAAAGTCGGCTGTCTCGTCGCAGCTCTGTCCGAGGCACAACAGACACACTGCCAAGAAGTCCTTACAGGCACAGCATGTCGGTAGAGGAGCCAAAGTTACAAAGGGGCACTGTCACCTCGAGCAGTGCTCATTTTGAGAGGGACAGAGTTGCTCTCAAGAAGCCAAGCTCTAAACCTGTTAGGAGTGCTGTCAAATCAAAGACAGATGAAACAAAGATGTGTCGCTCCAGTGCAAAACCCCAGACCCCTACAGATGACACCAAGGTTGCCACAGTCAGTGTTCCCAAAACGCCATCTGCTGTCCCAAACTTTGCGAGGAACACAGTGGCTTCTTCTTCAAAGCGTGCAAAAGTGGATCTATCCAGCTCGTCCAAGCCTCCAGCCATCACAAGGTCTGTGTCCCAAAGGCTGCCTAAAGCAAAGCCAGCAGTGACCTTTGATGATCCTAGTCCAAAGGAGAACAGTGTGAGTACCTTAAAGAGAGCAAGTAGTGCCAGAGTGGTTGGAAGAAGCATCCTGCCGGGAGAAGCTGTCGGCACTAAAGTAGAGCCTGTATCAAAGGAGCAGGGAGCAGAGGAAAAGGCCTCTCTTAAGCTGAAAGATGCAAACCGGACCACAATTGGGAAAATACTGAAGCCATTACTGAAATAAAGGAGAGGTTGTTTTGAATCTTGGAATGTGAACACTTGTTCAAGCACTGGATGTCTGTGTCGTGAAATTCCTTAAAGAGTCACATTGCCGATAAGCAACGTTGTGTGCTTGTTAAAGTACGGAAAACCGTTGGAAAGGGGCAAGTAGTTGTGTTCTGGTCTGAATCCTTTTTAATGAATTTGAATGTATTTGAAGCCACTGTGATGGAATGCGAGCATAACAGCAAATCTTTGCGTATTTGTGATACAGAAGGTCACCAAAAGCCAAAAAGTTTTAATAAGTTAAACTACAAGATGAAACGCTTTGTGACAGAGAACATGGATAAAGGCCAGTTTTTGTGTACATAAGATTCTTCCTAAGACTCAAGCCTTTGTGCTGGTTGGTTCCTTATTCAATGTCAAAAGTGAATCCTGTGGAACAGTACTGAAAACAGACTTGGGTGATTTTGCTTTCAATTCCTTGGATTCAGGAACCCTTTTTGCCTGTTGTGGAGTCCATTGCTGGCAATTGGACAGACTGGGAACTGCTGGCCAAAACATAGTAAAACAAGACATTTGCTGTTTGTGGCTGTCTTTAACCTCACTGAAGAATTTATAGCATGTTTTATGAATGTGTATGTGTGTCTGGAGAAGGCTTTCTGCTGGGCAGGAGGCTTGTTCTCCAAGAATGTGGCAGCATTGTCTTGCATGCACAAGTAGATATGGCTGGTGCTGCATCAGGTAGCACGGCTGGAGGCTGTGCCTGTTGGAAGGGCCATCAGTAACCATTGGGATGATGACTACTCCTGACTTGTTTCGGTCACAAGCAAACTTGCCAGCTTTTGGTCATACAGAAGTGCCATATATTTATGATACATATCAAGGATGTTTGCAGTTCAATTCTTGAAGGCTGCGATGTAGTGCTGAGCACTTTCTTACCATTCCATGTTTCCACTGGTTTATCTACTACCAAATTACTTGAATGTTGCAATGGCTCCGATTGAGCCAGTTTCCCTGCCTCCTCCTCTTCCTCTCCTTGTCAACATGAGTATTTAGCATGAAACACAGAGCTTATGCATGGCAATGTTTTTGTAGACTTCCTTGGTTGCTTCAGATGTGGTTTTTAATGTTTAAAGACTCTAAAGGATGAATTAAGCTAGTATTTGATAAGCTTTTTACAAAATAAAAACACCTCTTTTTTTCCTGCAGATACAAATTTTAACTCCTGTGAGACTAAGGTACAGAGAATGAGGGAAAACTTGTTCAGCATGCTGTGCATCTTCTCAAGAGAAATGTATGTAGGTGGGGAAACAGATCACTGTTCTTCTAAGCATCTTATTTTAAAAGTTGCCTTTTTATTCACTTTAAGAATAAAATTTAAAAAAAAAAAAACACAAAAGGAAAATCTCTATGGGCAAGTGGCACTGACTTACTAGTGGTAAATCTGTTAGTCTGCTCTATCCTTCAGTGCTGGGAGCGCATAATTCAATGAGAATGAGCCTTTTAATTGCTCACATGCTTCTCCTGGGCTAGTATCAGGGACAGCTAGCTTTGTGTTTTGGATTTGGCAAGGAGCCTTTAGCTCTTCCCACGTACTGGCAAATCTTGATGCAGACATCATACCCAAACACCATGAAGTATTGCATAGGGCCTCTTGTTTGAGTCTGTCCCACAGGGAGAATTTTTGTAACCCGCTTTTCGGCAAGGGTGAATTTTTGCTTGAAACCCTATAAGCTTTTTGGATACTGCCTCCCTTGTGGGTTAGATACAAAAGCATCTCCCTTCTTATTTGTATCTGTATGTATGTATGCAGATCTGCAAGAGCAGGTGATTAACTTTTTTCCTTTAAAAAAAAACAAAAACAAAAACAAATTTTATTGGTAGCAAGCTGAAAAATAATTTAAATGTGTTTGGAATATGTAAATAAATTTCTATAAATCTGTGTAAAGGAAAACTGAATGTATTTAATGGAACATTTATACATTCCGGAGTAAGTTGGTAGTTTAATAAAGTTCCCGTTTACTGGGTCTGAGGTTTGTACTTTCTCCTCCTTGTTATAGTCTTGACTTTGGTCCTGGGTATCTCCAGCAACTGGAGTCTGGGTATTGGTGACTGTCGGAAAGTCCCAAAAGGAAGGACTTTACAGCAGAAATCCTGGCATTTAAAATACTAGGGTTCTTTTTATACTATGACATGCAATTTAAGTTCAGTTTCTGGACATTTCTGATGAGGTGAGGGACTTTCTGCACAGGTTTGGGTATAACATGGAAGGCATTAGTTGGTAGATATAGCACTTTGTGTACACATATTTTGTGGCCAAGACAAATGTTCGTGGCACTAACGAGTCTGGATCTGTCGCTGGCTTCATGCCTTTTAGCTTAGCACACTTTATTGAGAAATCCTGGTTTACAGCTCCCAGGACTATGGAAATAAAGAATAGCCTGTTTTGCAGGAGCAGGTGGTGACTTCTACACTGCAATTCCAAATTTTTACATTTCATCCTGTTCTCCCATTATTTTTCCTCCTTTACTACGTACAAAAGAATATCTATTTAGCAGGAAAAAAGTGAAAAGCAGCCAGCCTCCTTGTCCTCAGGGAGCACTTCCTCCCCTCTGCTATGGAAATGATTTTTGGACTGGAATTGCTGCTATTTGCAAACTTGTTTAGCCCCTGACTTTTCTCGTTTGGTGAGTGTGTCTCTCCCCGTACGGAGTGGCAAGCACCTGCTGTCTGCCAGTGCTGAGTGATGGCCGCTGGTGGAATCTACGTGGGAAAGCCCTTTGCCATCAAAAGGTGCGTCTCAAAAATTTGGTTTTTTAAACTTCATTTTTATTTCGAAAGAGTTTATAATTACCAATTCATTATTTAAACTACCAGCTGTCAGAGACAGCAATGCCCTGTAGGTTTAATTTCCCATGTCATGCTGCTTTTCCAGACGCAAACAGGCCACAGGGCTCGCCTGGTTGCAGTTGGTTTTCAAGAAAGAACCGAGACCTCTTCTCCAGCTTTGTTCTGCCAAATGGCCAATGCTTCTGGCTGTGACCAGAGGCACATCTCTCTCCTTTGGTGGCTGTTGGGGTGGCAGTGAAGTGGGGGAGCCCAGAGGACCATGAGGGGATGTGGAGCTGGTGAAGATTGAGAGAGAGGGAAAAGAGCTGTGGGAGTAAGAGATGCTGATTCATACTTGGAGGAATTTAATATTTGCATCTCATGTGGGAACTGCATACAAATGAGGGGCTCAGTGCATCCCTCATTACAACAGCTCATTAAATTATCAAGAAAGACAGAAAGAGTTCCCATCACACCTCCCACAGTGTACAAGTCCGGACTATGTCATTCAAAATAACCCATCGGTATCTTTCTGATCTTAGGGTATGTCTGTGTGGACAGATGCAGACAGCCACATGTTGCCTCCAACCTCACCAGCCCCGAGCCAGCTCCAGGCAGGAGGCGCGTGAGCTGGGCCCTGACCCGGAGCTCGGGATCTGCAGCTGTAATTGCATCCCCGCTGTGGGGCTCGCTGCCTCTAGCCTGGCTGTGCTGCTGCGGCAGAGCCCTGGCTCTCCACCTTCAGCAAGACCTGCCCTCTGAAAGCCATCGCTGCTACACATGAGAACGTCATCCCTGCGAGAGAGACCTGGCTAAACACAGCTCCTTTCAGATTTGACTGCGCAGTGTTTTCCATTAACGATACTGTTTACATCCTCCTGCCACCAGAGCCAGAGATAACTACCTTGGGAACAGCTCCCTACAGGTATTGTTAACAGCTGCTGAAAACAAAGGAGTTTGTTTTAGCCACGTCACTATCTAAATAGCCAGAAATACATGACTTTTTTATTACTCGTAAGCCAATATTAAAAAATCTGGTTTGTTCTCCTGGCTGAAAGATGCATTCTGGAAATCTTGCACGCTGTTAAAGCTGGCGGCTGAGCAAATATCCTTCAACTGTAAAAGAAAGTGACACTGAAGCAAAGGACGTGTGAAGGTTCTTGCTGCAAGGAGCATGTTTCTCTTCCCAATGGATGGTCACCACCACCAGCATCAACTTCTTGCACTTAAGAGAACATGTTTCCAGCCAACAGTTGTTCCTTGCCATATAGTTGGTTTCTGTGTCTTTTCAGGCTGAAGGTTGAGATTGCAGGACAGGAACTGCCCCAGCTAGCAACTTGCTCTGATTAAAAAAGACAAGAAAAATCAAACAGTCCTCATTAAGCTCTGTCTGCTGATGTCCTTCCTTTTATTTCTGAACCGCAGGGGAGCATGGAGGGGACCTTGGCACATTGACTTTAGTGGTGGGGATTAGGGTGAGGTTTTCAGTGGCCGAACAAGTGCTCAGCAAGGGTGGAGGGGAGGGAGTTACATGTGTTTCCGAGATCATTCACTCCATCTGAAGCAGAGGCTCTGGACTGACTCCCTTTGAACAGAGATGTGTCTCTTTTGATCAGGCCTGAACAATAGCTCCTTTTTTATCCTATTCAATCCTTATTTATTGGGAAAAGGAGAAAGAGAAAGCAAAAACTTTGATGCCTTCTCTTGGGTCAAGTGGGGGAAAGATAGGAACTTTACCTACTGTTTTCTGGTTTTGGTTGGGGTTTTTTTCTTTAACAGTAAGACTTTGACTGATAAATAGAGCTGCTGGCTTTAAATAACTGCTACACAGGGGCGTGAGATATTTTCCATGGCTGCTGTGATCCAACAGCAAAACAGGCATAAAAGCAAGAACTCTCTTCAGCTCCAGAGCACATCTGAGCCATGGTTTCCTCTTTACTCTTAAATATAAGTCCTAGCAACTGAACACAGATGATGTTCATTCGAGCACCCAAAAGGAGCTGGCTAGGAAATATTTTATTCCATTTTAAAGTAATTGTTTACAATAAACTTTATTTCCCATTACTAGTTAGAAGTAAAATAGCTACTTTCAGCAGAGCAGTAAAGGAGGGCTGACTGGTGCAAACCCACAACCCACAGCCACATCATTTCCCTGGTGCTTACTCCTCATGCTCCTTTTCTGTAGTGTTAGGGAAACAAAGGAATTAACTGTCTCTGTGCACTTTTGATAGTTCCTTCAGAAGAGTGAGATTTTGCATCTTTTCTGTAGGGTAACACAAGTCCTGGGAAGGAACTAAATCTATTTCTAAGGTGGATACATGTGCAATAGGTGTTAGGAATTACTGAAGCCCAGTGACTGATGTGCTGCCTATGGAAACTGGGGAAATGTGCATAAGGGAAAATATGATGAAGCCAAATGGATGAGCACAACTGGAGCCAATTTTTCAAAAACCATATGGGTCCTTTTCTTTCCATCATTGGCATCCTCATGCTACCCTGAGTGCCTGCAGTTTCTGGCAAGTCCAGGTTTAAGCCACAGTCTCCAGGAGAAATGGGGACTCCCTGTGCCTGTCTCCACTCTCTCACTGCAGAACTGCTGGAGTTGCTCAAGTTCTGGGGCTGAAAACGTGACATGTTGCTAGCTTTGTGTTTTGGTTTCTGGTGTTTCTCATGCAGCATTTCAAACAGATTCAGATGTATTCCCTATGCAAATCTCTAATCTCCTTCTATAGGAGGAAAAATGGGTGTAAATGTGATTTTGATTTTTCCCCACCCTTTTACAGCTGTATTTGTCCTTTTATGTCACACAACAGCTTCCTCCCACTCCTATTTTCTCTATTATAATTTTCCATCCTCCTCTATTAGATTTTCCAACCTCCGCTAATAACTCATCCCTCTTCTTTATCTTCTTTTCACATGGCAGGCTTTCTGTACTCTTCTGCTTGCTTCATTCTGCTTTCTCTCCGTTTCTCAACTCCAGCGACTGCTCTGCTCCATCACTTGCTTTCTTCTTCCTGCCAATGTGAATCTTTCCCCAAATGTCTGTCTGCAAAATCTGCAAGCTGAGACTTTTCGTTGCCAGCTTCCAGTAAGACGTGGGAATAGAGCAACAAAATGGACTGCATTTTTAAGGTTTACATGCACGTGTTTTGCAGCTTTGCCTTGTCACTGCGAGCAAGTAGCTGGAGGAGGCTATTACCCAGCAGAAGCGCATCTTGTGTCTCTTCTATATGAATGTCGCTCACCTCCTACGCTGAGCAGCCTACAGGGGGGCAGGAAGGGGAGCTGAGGAGCTGAGTGCATGGGGTGATTTTGCAGAGGTGGGTGAGGAAAGTCTGTTCAAATAAAGGTGTGAGTAATTTAGCTTTGCGGTTCGAGTCTAAAAAGCCCTAATGAAAGACTGTCGACGACAGCTTAAAAAGCCATTTGGCAAAGGGATTTCTAAACCCGCCCATAATCTCGGTACCACAAGCAAATAGATTTGCACAGTCAGTTTGGTGGTGTTTCTCTGTGCATCAGAGCAAAATAATTGTGTTACTGTTGCTTAAATTAGCACGTAGCTTTTCATGGTACAGGTTAAGGCTCCAGTAGATTTTGAGTTTCTCTCATAGGATAAGGATCAAGACCTGTTTACAGCAAGAGTTAGCACTTGGAAGGCCAAAGATGGCTCTTGGAGAATAGGTACTCAATTTTTCTTCTGCTGGAAGTGACTAATCACTGCATAGGATGGAGAGCACTTAGAACGCATGTATAGTATATTTATATAGGGTATGCAGTGTTTATTGCTGTGAGTACTTGGTATTCACAAGTTCTTTCTAAAAAGAACTGAATTCTGTTTAAGATGGTCTTTCCTCCCAGAAGGTTATAGCCTAAGCCATTGAATAGTTGAGATGAGAAGGTGTCTCTGGGAGTCACCCAGCCCAGCCTTCTGCTTCAAGAAAGGCTAACTTCACATGTAGGTCACTTTGCTGAGAGCCATCAGGTGTTGTTCTTAGCACAAAGTGGTTATAAGAGGGAGGCATGTGATTTTGCTGCTGAAATAAGGATGCTAAAGACGGGAAAACACTGAGGAAAATGGTGGTCTTCTGTAGACTGTGACTTGAAAAATGTCTACCACCTTGTCCAATGAATATATTGCAGTTTTTAATGGTTGTCTGCCTTAGGTGGTTGATGGTGATATGAAGTCAGAAAAGAAAGTAAAGGCAGGAGTCGGGAAAGAAATTTGAGGGAAACCTCAAAAGCAGAAGGGAACCTACTGGGTGCAAGAAAGAAAGAATCACAGAATTGCTGAGATTGGAAAAGACCTTTAAGATCATTGAGTCCAATCATTAACCTAACACTGAGAAGTCCTCAGCTAAACCATATCCCTAGTACATTTGTGGTTTAAGGGGTGGACATTTGCAAGTTGGGTGAAGAGTAAGGAGGAGAGTTGAGAGATGTTCAGTAGCCGGGCTGTGAATTGGTCCAACACTGTTAACCTGAGTGCTGGTAAATGTGGGCAGAAGCTGGCAGCACCATAACCGATTTGCTGGAAACTGAGGAATGACCCTCGTGAGCTCAACAGCTCAACCCTTCCTGGCGGATGTTTGCTTACCCTCTTTTTAAAGGAATTAAGGGCCAGATAGAATAGTACATTACAATAAGTATTCCTGGTGACTAGCTTGTGTCCTGCAGGATGGAATGCCTGGTCCTGCAGATACAGCCAAGCAGCCAGTCTCCTGATAAATGTGATACTTCTCAGGCAGGTCCTTTCTTGCAATGTGGCTTTCCTAGTGAAAAACCAACACCCCCACACTTGCAGTAGAGCCACTGTGGTCATCCCAAGTAGTATAAATGCTCATACTGAGTGTGTAAAGCAGCAGCTAATTGGTAAGCCTAGAAATCTAGCACATATTTTTTCATTGCAGCAAAATACTGCCTGGGTTGTTCTGAAGGATTTGATGCAATCTATTGCCAAAAGACTCACAACTCTACTGGATGGAGCATGGGCTGGATCAGGTAGCAGTTCCTGCTGGTGATTTTAGTGGCCTCCACAATATGTTCATGCCCCAGTAGAGATGGTCTCGGATCAGAGCTTATGCTCTGAAGGACCTCATATTGAGTAAGGCAGTAAGGAGGTGTCTATAGGGAAAACACAAATGTTTAAGCCAAATCTCTGCCTTACCTGTGTGAACCTTACAGTAGGATCATAACCAATTCTCACCAACCACTTGGACCCACTAAAAAAACCAACCAGTCAAAACCAGAGCCCTGCAAGACCATTTACAGATGAGTTTCCAGCTTAAGATACAGTGCAGAGGCAGGGGTGAGTGGCTGGGAGTGGGGCATTAGCAGAATGAGCTTTTTAAACTATTTAGAAAAATATACCTGAAATCATGGGCTGCTCCTCATCTGCACAGCAAGCAGAGGGGCGAGGCCATTGGGCACAGCCCTGTGCTCCCAGGGTCCCTGTGGCCATTGCGTCCCCAATTCACACAAAGACAGTATCTCAAATAATGTGAAATGTGGCATGGGCAACCCGTGGGACGAAGTACAGCAGGAGACGTTCTGTAATTGTAGAAGCAACCAACAGTATTATAAAAGAGTATAAAGCAGAGATTTGCAAGAATGTGTAGCTCGAAAATTCAGCATGAATTGGCAAAGTGGGTCCATGACTAGTCACAGAGGTCTATTGTATGATTGAGTCTAACCTCTTGTTTAATGAAAATACTTTTCTGAATAAGCCTCATTTAAACTACCATAAATATCTTTGAATAAAATGTCCAGCCTTAATATACAACATTTTAAATGTCAGAGAAGTCACCCTAACCTTTGGTAAATAGTTTGAACAGATAATCAAGCTTTCTGTTTAAAACTGTCACGGTATTTCTAGCACAAATTAATCGGGGTGGAGTGTCTAATTGCTGGTAACTGGATCTGTTACAATACTGTGTGCCAAACTGGCAAGCTCTTATTATCGGATTTCTGCTTCTCAGATTAAGCCTTTGCAGGAAAGGAGCTGTGATTTCCCCTGGTGAAGAACCACAGCAGCTCTGGGGCCAGCCCGTGCTCCAAGGGTGCAGAAATACATGGGAGAGGGTGTCCCAGTGAGCCCCCACTGCCAGGCTGAGACGGGGGGACCTTGTTCTCAGCAGGACATTGTAGCTTCTGGTATTGGGGCAGATTTTCTGCTTGGAGGTGCTGGCTCTTGGCCTCTGGCTGGTCCCTCTGTGGGTATGTGTGGCCAGAGGCTGCCTTGGGAAAGTGGCTCTGGCTGGCAAGCTGCCACCTGCCTGATGGCCTCGAGAGAGACCTGCGGGAGCTGCTTAGGAACCTGTTCAGCAGTTTGTTTTGACATGAAGTGGAAGCTCTGGAAGGATGGACCTGTGTTTGCTGCAGTGGTTTCCCCAAACCACTCCTGGTAACCCAAGTTTTGTCTCTGTCACATTAAAAATGTGACTAACAAAAAGGGCTTGTTTCAGAACTACATGATGGTTGTGTTTAAATGTTTATTTTTAACTATCCACTATCTGGCTAATTACAAATGTTGCTGGAAATCACCAGGGCTGTCTTTGGTCAAACCTGTTCTACTTGCTGTTCTTTTCTGCCTGGTGGGGACAGTGTGAACACTGATAAACTCTATTGACTCACACCTTTGTTGTCTTCTCCAGCTGGCCTGGCCTAGTCCTGCTGTCCCTTGAGCTAGGAATATGCATTTTTAGTAAACCTCTCTCCCTCCCACCTTGGGATTGTGTTGAGCATTCTATCATTAAGGAGACAGTGATAACATCTAATGACTAATTTACTGATATCCTTTAAAAAGGGAGCCTTGACTCGGTCCCCTCTTGTCCCCCTCTTGTCCCGAGTTTCCTTCCCTCCTTCCCTTACACTGAGGCTGACTTGACCGTTTTCTTTATTTTAAGGCTGCCTTTTAGAAAGAGGGGATGCCTTTTTCATTTATTTTCCTTTTTTCCCCTATATTTTTCCTTTTGTGAGCCTACGTGAGCCATGCTGCTCCCCGATCACTCCTGTTTGCTGTGCCACAAAAGCGAAACATCTCTCAGTCGAGCGCAACACCTTTGCTGCAGTGCCTCGAGGGACTATAAAACAGATGGCCTCATCCTGGGTCATTTTTCTTTATTGATGTTATTACAGAGCCCCATGCCATGGCAACCGAAGGAGTTGTACTCTTTGGAGCAGGGTGGAGGGAGGAAGGCCTCTGAAGCTGCTGTTCGGGACCAGCCCTGCTCCAGCAGCCCCAGCTCTGCCAGCGCCCTGCCAGCTTGCTGCGGCGCGGGTGTTTATCCAGCGCGGCGGTGACTCACAGGTGCCATGCTCCACCAAAGCCACCTCCGGCAGCTTCCCTGTGAATCACTGCAGCCTGAGAAGACTTGCAGCAATTCCTGGGCCACCAGAAGGATGATCTCATTGCCTGCTGAGGGGAGTAAGGATAAAGTCACGTGGACCTCTGCTCTCCCCACAAAAAGCTTGCAGGTGACCTAAACAGACATGTGGTTCAGTGTTACGGGACCAAACAATGCAAAGATTCTTCTTGCAAGGAAGGAAGGATGAGACTGCAAGATGCATACACATAATTTGAAGTGGCTTTCATACCAAAACCCGTAAGGCAAGGAGGAATGATATGGCACAGGGTCTGCAGAAGACTTAGTTTTAAGTATTTCTCTTTGTGCCACCTGTTTTCATTTACTTTTATGATTCTTCAAGCAGTACTACCTATCCTGGGTAATCATAATGTGAAGTCTGATGATGTAATCTTTGTATATTGTGTCTTGCCCATGGAGCTGAGTTACTGTGATACTGGTTCAAATTCACTCACCAAACCCAGCTGAAGGATTTACTCAAGTTTAACTCCAGCTGAAATGAAGAACTTTTGCCTTTTCTGAAAAATTAATTCATGGCAGTTTTCCATTTCCACTGGATTTGTCATTACTTCAAAGAGGTGGCCAATTTCTAAGCAGGCATCAAGTGGTCTTTTCTGATTTCAGATATAAAAAATAACAAATTTGTGCTCCTTCTTCTAAGATAAATCTTGAAATGCTATGAAAAATGCTAGTTATTTGTTTAAAATGTATGGTCTTGTAAAATCAAGACTAATGCAGAAAATTGGTTGATTTTTTAAATCTTCTTGAAATTGTACAAGGCTGAGAATTTTACAGAAATTAAAAATCAACTCCTGTTTCGTCAAGAAAGGCTGGTGGGATGGATTTGATGTAGCTGGAATTTGCATTTGTGACAGTGAAGCAGCTCAAAGCTGCTACTTGCCTCTGCTGCTGGCAACTAGAGCTCAGACCTCAGAAAAAAGAGGAAGGAACTTCATCCTAGAAATCCATATGGATTCAAGATGCTGCATCTGCTGGCTCCAAAGCGTGCACCACAAGAAGCGTGCACTGCAAGAAGGCAATGGGCTGTGACCAGGTGCAGTCAGTGGGGACAAACTCCCACACATGCTTGCTACTTGAATTGTGAGGGTTATGGCCATCATCCCTCTTCCTGGGCAAGGCATCCTCACGTGTTGGAGCTAATTGAATAGTGCTGATAATCCCTAAAGTAGTATTTCATCAGCTGCTTTCCATTCCTTGACTCTGTTAGGTGGGTATTGGTGGCTAACCACATTTAACAGTTCAGGTTGATAACAAAATTGTTGGGCTAAGCACTGCTAGGACTGAAGAAACCAATCCCAGATGGGACTTCCTCACACCAGACCATCAGACTGTACCACCAAGCCCACCTACACTCACATCTGTTAATTTTCCCTTCTGCAGGCTCAATGTTGGTGTTTGTCATGGAAAAAGCCTCAGGAAAATCTCAACTCAGGATGAACGTGGTAGTTCTGAGCAGCATGTTGGTCCAAGGGTATCAACCCCACATTTGAAGTGCTTGTGAAAATTGGCCTGGTATGTTGTTTTCCTTCTGTTCAGCTTCCCAGTCTGGTTTTAACATTTGTCCATCTCAAGGCAGCCTGATTGCTTCCCTGGTAAAAGGGATGGGCTGCTACACTGGGGCAAATGATCCCTCTACACCTGCAGAGGGTCACTGGGTGACCTGGGAAGCATCCTAATGATTTTTGCAGGTAAGGTGGATACTATCAGATAAAAGATTCTTTGCCTTTTTCAGAACAGCTACTTTGCTAATGCATCTGGGCATGGCCCAAGCCAGAGCTGGAGCACCAAGGGCATGATTTACACGGCCTCTGTGAATGCCAGCTCTGTTCTGGCTTGCAGGGTTTGAAGGAAGTGAGCTGCAATCACAATGACATCAGGCAGCTAATGCTGAATTTGGGCTCGGTGAACTCTGAATGTGCCTGCTCCTTGGAGGTGAATCTGGAGCCTTTTGAAACGACTTTCCTTAGTCGCTGTGCTTGCTCTTTTGAGTCATCACTGTAGCGTACGTGGTGCTGCCCAAATGCAGCAAATGACAGCGGGCTTGCTCTTTGAGAGAGATGTCTCAACAGCTTTCAGAGTGGCATTTTGGGTAATCTTGAAAACACTGATATTTTCCTATTGAGCAGGTTTTTAAAAGTCAAGAGTGTGTGCACATGGGAAGGGGTGAGGGACAGTTGCTGCTCTCCACATCTCACTCCTCCAGGAGCTGGAAGTGTGGCACCTGCAGCTGGTTCCCAAGGTGGCTCTTGCTGTCTGAAATCTTTGGAGATGAGGAGGTGGGCAAAGGAGCTGAAATCTTTGAATCATGGCTATAACTGGAAGAGGGGTTTTGAGATGTTCTCCAGTGAAGTGGCTGAAAAGCAAAAGGGTTTGGAAATGTTCTAAGTGCAGATGAAACAAGTTGTTTATCATCCCTTAGCTCTCTCAGGCCTGCTTTATGCACAAGTATGGCCAAAAATGATTTTTTAAGAGCTACATAGTGATGGGCAAGGACAAAGAAGCAAGATCTATTGGTCAGTTGCCCTGTTCACCAGAGGGGAAAAGGAGCCCTGGAGGCCTCATGCCAGGGAGGGGATGTTTTGGGGAAAGGATGGTCCTTAGGGGACCGTAGGTGGCCAGAGGTGAAGTACAGTTTGTGTATCCCTGATATTCACTGTAACACAGCCAAAGGAGCCTGCTTTTAGTCCTTCACTGATGCCTGAGTTTCACCCACAGCCTCTGTGCTGCCTGTTGTGCCACTGGGCGTTGGTGTGCCAAGGCTGTGGTCTCATGAGGTGTAGGAGACAGCCTAGGTCCTGCCTCCACTTCCCACAGAGAGGAGAGTGTGGGTGAGCATGGTGGGGACCTCAGCCACCCCAGGAAACCTGTCCCCTGTGCCCCCAAACCAGTGCTCAGCCCTGTGAGCTGGGCATGGGCGCACCTTGTTTTCATGAATGGGAAAGCTCAACGTGCACCAATTTTTTTTTTTTCTTCCCTGTCTTTTATCAGTTTATTCGTCATAATAGGATTATGTTAATGTTCATATTGGCCCCATCCCAGGGGTGCCGTGTATCCGCTAGGAACAACCAACAGCCCCAGCCAAGCCTTCGCCTTTCAGAACAGATATCCGGGGCCATGCAAATCACACACCCTAAAATTAACTGTGTGACTACGGGACTCCTCACTGTTGGTGTGATGCCCTCATTGCTGAGAAGTCAGCCTAGTCCAGCATCCAAAATGAGGGCTTCCTTTTGGTATGCACCCGAGTTTAACTAGTGTAATGTGCCATGAGGCATCCGAAATGTTAATTAGAGGTCTACACAAAGCACTTTACAAGGCACTTTGGACAAAGGAAATGTGTTGTATGGATAAGGTATCTAATAGAAAATATTCTAAAGACTCTTTCTTTTCTTCAGAGTGTTTTACATCATCTACTATACACAGAGCTGTGCTGCTTTTCTGGCAATTTTTGATACTCTGATACTTTTGAGAAGTATAATGCTGATGCTTTCCAGTGAGGAGTCTGGCTCTGCTGGCAGACATTGAAAATTAAGCTTTGCTATATATTTAGTTTTTCCAAACAAGGAGGAATCTGAAGAGAAGAGCATGGGGTGTGAGATGGATGAGACAAGCAGAGCCAAAGGCATCAGTGGATAGTGACCAAGACGTGTAAAATGTCAGCTGGTAGGAGCAGGTGCCCAGTGTGATTCCTTGCAGAAGAAGCTGCTCCAGGAGCAGTCGGGTTGAGGCATGCACCATGTAAGCGGTGAGCTGTCTGTCATTACTCAGGGGAGCAAGACAAATGAGAAATCAATTGAACGTCAAACCATTGTTCCTGATAGCCTATGTTGAAAATAAATGATTCATCGAGAGCTTTAATTGATTCATATACGTGGCAAGGAGTTCCAGTCTTGATTTACGGACCTCTCCACCAGTCAGGCAGGAAAGTCTTGCTCCCACTCACTTTATTTGTGCAACAAACATCCTTTTTTCTTGGCGTGGATTAGGTCAACCCACTTACTAACCTTTTTTTCTCTCTGATTGTTTACTTTGCCTTTAAGTGATAGTTAATTCCACTCACTTACATGGTGCTTTTTGGGTTTCATTTTTATTTTATAGTGGAGGAGCCCAGAAGGGATGGAGGTGGCTGTATGCAAAGTGCTGGGCTCTGTGCCCAGCAGGGCAAGCAGATGACCCCTTCCTCAGAGAGCTGCAGTCTACAGCATTCCATGGATTTACAGTGTCCACTGCCAGATCAGTGGAAAAGGGGACGTTTGGTGGCTTAAAAGCCTTTTGTAATTCCTCGTGTGACATACTCTGGAGTACTTTGTGTCCTGAAATCTGTATGCCCTCTGTAGATATAAGCAGTTTCTTGCAGGGGTTGAAGGAGACTGTGCCTTCTCCCTGCCACTACGTCTCTGTTTACCCACCAACCCAAGGAGGAGGTGTTGGAGATCTGCCTCTGCTTTTCCACAGTGGTTTGATAGGGTCGTCAAAACAGAAGGGAAACAAGGGGTTGTTTGCTGTAGGTGAGGGGAAGGGACTGGGGAGAGGTGTATCCCGGTTTGCATAACCAGTGGGTGGTACCGCCGTGCAGAAAGGTGTGAGGAGAGCCGCAAGAACAGGGAGGTCCCCCCGGCTGATTTGGGTGGGCAGGTCTCTGGTGGTACTGACTGAGGGGAATGTAAGTGGAAAAAAGAAGGAAAAATAAATTTGACAGTTGTCTCAGAGTTTATCAGGTGGCTAAGGCAAAGGCAGCTTCTCACTAACCCTCCGTGCCCCCAGCCACGAGAAGGGGAAATGACCTGCCAGCCCCTTCACCACCTGAGCCATATCGTGGCTGCCATTGCTGTCAGGATTGCGTGGTTTTGTCTAGGTTTCTCCAGGTGCTGGGTGCCAGGCTGCAGGAAAGCAGTGTGAGTTATCTGGGGAGAGCCTTCTCCTGTCAAAAATACCATAATGACACCAAGCTCCATGATCTCGCAGCAACCATAAGAGAGATGGTGATCAGCAAACTGGGGCTGAAACAGCAAGAGAAAAAAACAGCAGCAATCTCTTGCAGTTTTTTTCCTCCAAATAGAAGAGCCATAACTCAGTTGCCTAGAGGATGGTTAAGCACGAAGTCTGACTACAGGCTTCATTTTAACTTGATAAAGCCCCCAAGTGCTGCTCTAGTTGCAACTGGATTGCAGAATTTATTTGGCTAAGAAATACTACTTTTCGGGTTTTAGCCAGATCGTATTTTTCACCCAGTTCATTTGCCCCTTTGCTGGGGCTGGTGGGGTGGGAGAGGCAGCGCAGGAGAACAGAGCAGTGGGGGTGGGCAGAAGCTGCTCTTTTTCTGTTAACAGTACTGCTTCACTCCACACCACCGCTGCTGGGTCTTAGGCTGGCAGTGACTACACCAGCCTGCTGTGAAGGGTCTCCAGCCTCTCTACGCACAGGACTCTTTTGCGATTTGATTGACTGGCATTTTGGCTTGGTCTGTTTGGCAGTGAAACAGTGGCTGCCACATATGCTTGTCTTTTTTCAGGGGTAACATATTTTTGCATTGTACTGGAAAGAGTTCATTTCCTCTGACAGTCTGCTCAAGGGTACTCTCACAAATGAGAAGAATAAACCTAGAAACACCTCCTGCTCTGCACCTGAGCTGTCTCCGACGCTTGTGAGCCTGAGCCTCCCACTGCCTCACAGTGTAGCATGAGGAGCTTATCTGATTTTCTGTTTCCCTAATCAAATCCTGGGTTCTGCACCAAAAGGGTTTGAAAGCCTGTGCAGGATGGGTCCAAGTCTTTTGTCCTCCTGTCCAGAGAAGCTGTGCAGGGAGGCTGTGGCGGGATGGCCCCTGTGCTGCATCTTGGTGCGTGCTGGCTCTCTGGTCACAGGAGCCAAGGTGACTGTGAGCTCCATTGGAGCTGGGTTTAGTTGTTCCTCTCTTTGATGTGCAACTTCCCTTGCTCAGCAATGTTTCATTGAAGACAGCATGGATTTGGTATGGTGAGGGAGAGCAGGGCTAAGGATTGGGAACTTCAAAATAGGGTGGGTTTTTTTGAAGGGGAGGGGTAGCTTGGGACTTCAGAAGAAGCAGTCTGTGGTGAAAAAAGAAGAAAAGAAAGAGATATGGAGAATGGTCATGGGCAGATAGAAATTGTGGTCAGGTATCCATGAACAGACACCAAAACCTGGAAGGATGCTGGCTGTGCTTATGCTACTTGTTGTTTCTTTTTTTTGTTACTGGTTAAAAGTTAGCGATGTAAATTTTGGGAGGATCTCACATTCCTCATCTGAAAGACATACGTTAGCAGAGAAGTGCCTCTGTAAGCATTGATTCAGTGCTGGTTCTGCAAAGAGGTTGCAGGAACTCATTATTCATGATTTTATCTTGCTACCTGAAATACATAAATAGCCTAAAGGTTCCTTTGATGGACTTCTTCCAGCTCTTTGATGTGCCAAAGATAATTCTGTACATACTCCCTCAACCTGTCCCCACTCCCTACCTAAGGTTTAATGTTTCTACTTGTTATGTTTACCTGTCTGTACTAGACTGTAAGCTCTCCAAGGCAGGGACCTTGCCGTCTTTCATGTTGAAGTACGTTGAAGGACTTGTAACACCAACAGCTATAAAATGTGATAAAAAAAATTATCAAAGCAACATCAATTAACACAGCTCAACTCTTTGGCCTTTTCTGTGCCAAGCAAGCTTTCTGTGGGGCTGCTGGCTGCTCCTGACACCAGCTTGGCATGATCTGTGCCAGCAGTGCCAGCAGTCTGGTCCCAACGGGCATGTGGTGCCGTGCAAGTGAGTCCTGTGGCTGTTGTTATCAGTAGGGTGATAGAGCCTATGCCCACCTGTAGCCGGGCTCCTTACTGAGGTGTCAGCAGCAGCAAGGCTTTTGGAAAGCCTCCACCTGAAAGAAATCACATTGCCAGCGGTGGGACTCCATGCCCCCATTGCTTTAAAAACTCAGGACTATATCCCAGAACTTTAAGTAGCTCAAGAGCCTCATAGTGCTCTGGATTTAAGTTCCCCTGTGTGAGGCTGTAACAGCAAAAGCAAATGGATGCATCCCTGCCTCTGGGAGCTAATGCAAGAAATAGGCAGAGTGAAGCACCATGATCTCTCCTGCCTCAACTCCTGCATGGCTCCAGCACATCCCTGGGGCTGGAGCCACTGTCCTGCAGCATTTCTGGGAACCTGCTGCTCATACCCACAGTTCACAGTGCTCTTGCAGTCAAGTCTCTCCCGCCTTTCCTTCTTTGGAGCCGATTTCTTTGTGCAGCCTGGGATGTGTCAGGGAGAGACCTTGTTTTTATAACCTCCTGTTATGGCTGGAGGTGATGCCTCTGTGGTGACAGCTGGGGAACAGACTTTGATCTGGCGCATTGATGCCTCCTTTGGGAATTCAGGCCTCTGAGTCTTATTTGCCCTGGGCAATAGTCAAGAGGATTTCCCCTAAGTAAAGAGCCATCAGACCTTATCAGCTGTCTTGCTATTCCTGTGTCACCACCCCTTGAAGACAGCATCTGCCACGGAGAGGTCAGGCAGATAAATCTTTGGGTAAAAGACCAGCGTGCAGCTCAAAGCAGCACAGAACTGGGAGGACACATTGTGGAATTGTCCCAGCCCTGTGGCACCCCTAGCAGCTCAGGGACTAGCAGCCACTGGGCCAAGAACCCAAGTCCCTGCCAAGCACATAGCCTCTCTGTCCTGCCTTTAGTTCACAGTACATGTGGGTAAGGTGCCATCAGCAGGATCTCACCAGCATTAGGTGGATCCCACATATCTAGGAAAAAGTCCGTGCAGACCCCACTGAGCCCTGGCCAGCGGGTGAGGGGGCAAGCAGAGCTGAGGCTGCAGGCAGGGAGGCATTTGGCCCTGAATGTGGTCCCCAGCACCCATCAGCAACAACCCGAGGCCAGGCTGTGCTGCTGTGGCATGAGCATGGCTTGCTTTTGGATTTTGCAGCTCTCATCACTGCAGCATCACAGAAATCAAAAGAACTGGGGCTGATAGGGGAGTGGGGTTTGGATTAGGGATGGGAAATTGGGACATCCAAGTTCTGCTTCTGGCTTTCCTACACACCCTTAGTTTTTCTACCTGTAAAAATGCTGTTAATACCTTCATGGTTTTCATGCCAATTTGGTTTCTGAAGGGTTGACAGCAACATTTGGAACTAAAATAGCTGAGCTATAGTGCTATGGCAAATATAGGTTGCTTTTCTTCTTCAGTGAAGCTTATTTCCATAGATGGGAGTGGCGTGCTGTTAAAGGCCCCCTAAACCATTTCACTGGAGGAGCTGCAGCCCCTAGGCCCAGCCAGGCTGCCTTGCTCAACTCTGGCTCTACATCAGACCTCAGAAGCGCCTGCAGTTTTGGTTCCTTCTTTTGCACATCTGCCTCTGCAGACTGCTCAAAGCTCTTCCATATTTCTTTCAAACAGATCTATTATTTCACTGACCCAGGCCTGCTATTCACTGATGAATTGGGTGCTGTTCAGTGCAGCTTGAAATACTATTTTGCTACTCTTAATGCTTCCCATTCATTTTCTGTAGCAATTAGATTCATAACAGCAGATATGCAGCTTTCATTGATATTAGATGCAGCAGCAATACCCTCAGCAAAGGCTTTTTTGTACATAGGGCTCCAAACCTTTCAACCACACTATCATGGAAAGCCATAATGTCCCTTTTCTGCAATGCCCTGAGCCACCTGCAGCCCCTGAAAGAGCACATTGTTTCCTCAAGTAAAGAAACAACACGGGCAGTGTCTGTGCTGGTTGCAAGGCTCTGGGTAACTTCTTTTTGCCCTGCCCCCATCCTTTGTCCCTCCTCCCATCCTGTTTGAGGCTGAAGTTTGGCCCCACTGCTGCTTAAAACTAAATGGAAGGGTATTTGTAGGGTGGGTTATTTTAGCTGCTAAATGAGCCTCCTGATGTTATGCTGCCAGGTGGAGCCAACTCTCCCAGGGTGGCCATCCTGCTAGGAGTGATTCCTGGGTGCTGAGGTTTTATGTGAACAGCCACAGTTTTCTTCTTGCAATCTCTGGAGAACCATACACCTCTAAGTGACCAGTGGGGCTGTTTTTTTCTTTTTCCTTTCCTTTTTTATTTTCCCAAAAAGTACTTGTGTGTGGGGAAGATGCTGCACTACCTTTTGCTCAGAGAAAAGGAGTCTGACAGCTTAGCACTGCTCAGAGACAGAAAAATTAATTTGTCTAGTGAATATTCTAAAGACATGAAATAACAGGGTGCGATCAAAATCCTCTGCTTAAAAGAAGAGCTGTCTCCTGCTAAGCCAACAATTTCATTGTTTCGCTCATCTCTTGCAGAATAAGCTAAGAGAAGGAAAGGTGGAAATGTCTGTAAATGCTTTTTGCTTAAGAGAGGGAAGACTTAGGCTGTAATCCGTGTTGGCAACCAGAGGAAAAATCTCTGCCCCAACAGATAAGTGGTGGTTTATTATGGGCATATCCTTGCTGGCACTTGCCTGTTTCACCTACTGGAAAAAGGAGTTGTCACCTGCAGCTCGGCGCTGTCAAACGCCACCCAGCAGTGAGGCAGCTGCCATTTGGCGTGGTGTGATACCAACCTGTGCTTGTTTTCAGTAAACAGAGCTATGTTTTGAAGGGAACGGCAATGTTGTTTAAGAAAAACAGAGTAGTTAAAGAAAGATGGATTATATGCTGAGCTAGAAAAGCACCAGAGATGGCAAAGATAATCTGCAAGCTGGCATGCTGTAGATCCTCAGGTTTCACGGCACTGGGAGAGGTGGCTGGCGGGTTGTTGTCCCATAGCCAAGGGATACAGGGAGGTGGACATAGTGCTTGGAATCACAGCTTTTTCTCTGCCCCACATTTTCTCTTTCCTCCCTGTGGCTATCTCAGAGGGGGTGGAAAGCTGGAATTAACCTCTGCGTCTCAGGATGAAGTCACCTTATGTGCTCAGTCCTTGTAAATGTTTCCCTCCTCCTTTCAAAACCTGGGTCTATGTTTTTGTCCTGCTCTGTTTCAAAGCAACTGCTGTCAAGCCTGCTCCTCCCCCATGGTGTGCAGGGCTTGGGGTGAGAGGCTCTGGGGACACTGGAGTCTGGTGGCATCACTGGCAGGGCTGCTGTGGGCAGGCAGGGAGGAGGCCATCCTCTAGGCCACCAGATACCATTCCTGCTAAAGCCCTGCAAAAAAACCTGGCACAAGAATAGCTTTCCGGGATTCCCCTTTCCTGCTATTTCCCTTGAGGGCTGAGCCACTTGTTTATCTTGTGGGAGAAGTCCACAGCCACAGTTAGTTTTGCATATTTGATCCTGTCTGAGGTAATTTCTTTTCCTATCTGCAATACTTCTATTGCAAGCTCTTAGAATTGTTTCATTGAGGAAACGCTTACAACTGCTTAATGAATGTATTACCTCTATTGTCCCCGAGATCTCAAATACAAAAGTTGTGGCAGTCATCTATTGTTTGTGGGCTTAGTGACAGAGGTGCCAATAAACAACTGCCAGAGCTAGCCACGGGTGCCACTTCAGAGCCTATGCCTGCAGAAGCCCTGGGAACCAGGTATGGTGCTACCACCCCTCCTCCAAAGACAGGGTTAGCACTGAACACCTCCAGGACATCTGCTGAGAATCAGTTTTGGTGCACAACCCACAGCAGCACATTTGATTTTTTAAAGGACGCAGTACCCAGTGCCTTTGATCCTTACTGAACAACCTCGGGGTTGTGGGTGTGTGGCACTCCTGAAATTCAGGCTGTACTTGAATAGGAAAAGGCAGAGAGAGATGTATGACAGGAATGATCAGAGATGCACAATGCTATCTGTATGAGATGAGGCTGAATCAATCAACTTCAGCCCAGAAAAGAGATGTTTCTGGGCTACAGCAGAGGTCTACAATGTGATGAATAGCAGGAGGAATGGCAGCAGTTGCTTATAAGGCAAGAGCCAAGGGATGTTAAATGAAATCATCAGGCAGATATTTTTTTAAGGCATAGAGGAAGTATTTTTTCCACACAACCATAATTAATTGGTGGAAATCATTGCCATGGGATGCTTCAGGTGCTGTAACTATACATCGGTTCAAAAAGCAATTAGGCAAATTAATGGGACAGCAGTCTATGGAGGCCTCTTAAAGCTGCTGCTGCAGACGCAGCCTGTGGTTTGGAAAGTCCCTGGGCTGCTGAGTGCTGGGGTTTGCAGGGTTGCATCAGGCTTGTCCCACTTTTCCCTCAGCAACCCCTATGGGCCAGAGCCACAGAACAGCTGTAGTGAATATTGTCTTCCCAGGGCTCACCATGCCAGGCTGAAAATACTCACTCTGTAAGGGTTCTTTTCAAATGTAAAAAATAAAAGGACTAGTGAGGTACTGGGAAGAAGAGCTTGACAGCTGTCACTTCTGAGGTGCATTACTGTGGGAGCATAAATTGGCCCCATTTAAAGAGCTGTGGTTTTGCCTTCCTCCCTGTCCCTGATTTCATGCTGGCAGTGATGCTGCCTGACCAAGGGCAAAGCCAGCAGTGTGGATGCTGACACAGGGCGTGTGAGGCTGAGGGTCAGCAGGACAGAATGGGGAGACAGGATCAGGATCATGTTAGCTACCTTAGCTGCACTCTCAGCCTCACATCCATACACCTGGACACCCTGTCCTTCACCCTGGCATGCTCTGTTTAATTGTGGGATGTGAAAGTGCCACTAGATGCAGGTGTAACATCAAGAAATTGTGATGAAATAGCCCCCATGTTTATACAGATGAGAGAGAGGGAGAGGGGTAGTCTGCAGGCTGTGATTAAAGCTCAGTACGTTTTAAATGCTTCAGTCAGTTTAGATAGCTTAATCTTTGAGAATTAGATAGCTTAATCAGACAGAAATAGAAGCTGCACAAAGAAGGCTCTGTAAAACCCCAGGGCTCCGGGTACAGGAGCCCCAAGTTCAATTTCATTTTTGTTTAATGCAGCAGTTTGCAAAGCACTTCTAAGACAAGCATAAAGACAAAGTGCCGGAAAGAGATTTAATGTGTGGAGTTATGTAAAACAAGACCTGTGACTTGTTTATTATATTAAATATCATAGCCAGAGCTTTAGGATAAAAGAGTATAAAATAAATGGCATGGGAACCCAAACAGCAGTATTTTTTGCCAGGAAAAGAGAGAGGTAGGATGTGGATTGTGTCAGGTTGCCTCTTCTGCACCTGCCTGGGGTAGGTCTGCCCTACCCAAAGGTCTCCTAGTGCTTTGCAAGGAGTCACAGTTTTGGGGTAAGCTTTAGTATGTAGCCATCCAGACCCACTGTGCTACATGTAGGACACAGAAAACCTGATGGGGTGTTTGCTGTGGCTGCAGCAGGCATCTCTCAGGGGCTACCAGCTTGGGGTCATGAGGACACTGACTGTCCTGATAAGCGGACAGTCAATGGATGTGATCTACAGAGAATAAATCCATAGTGACTCAAAGGCTGTTTATTTCAAACCAAAACTTGCCTTTGGAAACTGGTCTTGGAAAATAACAGAGGTGACAGCTGTGTTTACCTGTGACACAGCATTCCTGGGCTTCCATGGAAATTAATAAGCTCTGATGTATGATCTGGTCTCTTACTCCTGGTTGTCTCAATCACATGGAAAAACTGTATTCATCCAAGAAAAATGTACTCGCCCCAAGGTGTGCAAGCGTGGGATTGTTTTCTGGTGCTGTGGAAGGGCACAGCTGCTCTGTGCTGGGGTGGGCAGCGCATGCCCTGCAGGAAAACCCTGGGTAGGCTGCAGGGACGTTCAACCCTTCCACCACTGGACAACAGGCATTTATTTCACAGAACTGAGAGAAGTTGTAAGGAAATACTGGAAGAATCTGGAAGGTGCAGGGGCACCTCCTATGCCCTTCATTCATCTCTTGGTGGTTTGTTTGTTTGTTTAATTAATCATACTTCTTCCTTCATTGTTTCTTTCCTCTGTTTATATTCATTTTTCTCTCTTTTTTCTCTAGTGATGCTTGAGAAACACCAGAGAAACACTATTTCAGGCAGTGTCTCCCCCCTTGCCCTTCCTTGCTCACTCCAAGTGCAGTCAGCTAGGCTTCCTCTCCTTCCCCTTTGTTTCCTACTTTGAGGGTGGCCCCAGGGTTTGTCTCTGCAAACAAGCCACTCCTGGCATGGCAATGGGAGCTCCTTGGGGTGCAGCGCCGCACCATAACCCCTCTGCCCTCTCCCTGGAGCTGCACTTTAAGGCTTGAAACGAAGTGAAAATCTCTGCAGGTTTCCATCCCCAGCTAGATAGCACAAGGTGGTGAGGCAAGAGAGGGGCTAATCTAATCAGGTCATTAAGACAGAACTCAGCCTGTCCTAACGATCCCCTTTGAAATCCTATATGTATATAATTCATCTTGTGCTCTGGTGGATCCTGCCTGAAACTGGTATTGCAATTCTAAGCATCTGCTTTTGTATTCAGTACTTTGAGGTAGTTTACATAAATGGGTGGCTTTAATTTGTGTTCCCATTGTAACTGCCTCGCAGCTGTGTGGGGTTGGGCCCCATCCACCCAATTTTTGACAGCCGCAGACTTACTGAGGGTGTAAGGGGCTGTGGCTCTAGCCTGCAGTCCTTTGAGAGGTACCAGCAGATACTTCAAGTGCTCTGCAGTAGGGGATGGGGCAGATACTGGTCAGAGGGGTCTGTGCCACCCTTACTGTGCAGAGCAGGGCCACAAAGGCAACAACAATCTGCGTCAGCCCATGAGGGACACTAAAGACTGGCTGTAAGAGGTTTCAAAGTTAACTGGCTCTATTTGTACAAAGGTTTGTTTGGTTTCCTTTATGAGTAATTTTGAAGGATCAAATTGTTCCCAGAACATGCTTTCCAGGCTGATGGGATTGCCATTAGCCATGACCTTGCCACAGCCAGCTGTTGGCTCCCCTGGCCTGTTCCACATCAGGGTGGAAGTTGTTTGTGGCAGGGTGGGGGCCTTTCTGCACCAGCGTATCGCTTCACAGCATCTACCACAGATCTGCTCCAATCTTGATTTGGGGTCTTTGGATGTGACCACAACAGACACCTCAGGAGAGGCAAGGCAGGCCACTTCTAGGCATGAGCATTTCTGCTGTTGAGAGGCACCAACTCTTTTTTGGAAAAGCATGTACAGCTTTTGCATACAAAGGCGTCCCTGAAAGAGGCTTCTCTGACAGTTGTTGTGCTTTCATCGTTACCCAGCAAAAAGGTCCTAGGAAAAAGACACCATCCTGCTGTCTGCAGGGCATTTCACACCGCTCTAACAAGCTTTAATTTTAGCAGCTTGGCATAACTCTGTGTGTGTGTGTCTTTCATGTCTCCCTTTGCTGTCCAGCTCTGGAGGCTTTGCTGGAGCTTGTGGCCTGGAGCCCGAGCACATGGCAGATGAACACAAACAAATGACAGGAAGGTTTGTGATAGCTGAACGCTTTCTCCAATACTTAGAGCAACTGCATTGATCTCAGCTCAAAGCTGAAGCTTTCACTGTAAACAATAAATAACAGATGCTGGACTTAATCTCTCCTCTGTCCTGAGAGGACACACAACTCCTTTGTAAGTGCAGGAACTAGTCCTGGGGGTTACACAGCAGAGAAGAAGAGAAGGCAAGGGAGGAAAAAACAGCACCACCATGTTTAGTGCTGAACCTGTGGTGAACAGTGTCAATAGGCATATACCTACAGTGAAAAGACACCTCACATCTTTCCTGGCTAGATGTTAAAACAGCTGTTAGAGCTGGCTGAAAAATGGATATTGGAGTTTGGTGGCCAAAGAGAAAACCCAAGACACAAAATGTTGTTTCTGGCAGATGCAAAATCTAAGGGGTCATTCTGTCTCCAGGTTGTTCAGTTCTCCTCAGTGTCACCCGTAAGCTGAGCAGCAGAGCCAAAACAGCCCTTTGCCATTTCATCCAGGTGACCCTTCTCATACGCCATCAGTTTTTAGCCAGGTTTTCCTCTGCCCCATGCAGAGAGCAGTGCTTTTCTCAGCTGAGCCCTGGTATCCAAGAGCACTGGCATGGCAGCAGCCTGGCACTGGCAGCACAGCTACCCCTGCGCCTGGCTGGGCTCACAGGTTTGGCAAGTGACTACCATGGGGCAGAGACTGCTTTTACAGCTGCCTCTCCAGCCCCCTGTGCTGGGATGTAGGGAGCTGTGTGTAGGCACTGGTTATAGGGTCACTGTGCTCCCGTTACCCCATCAGTGCATGGACTCTTCAGAGATGTTGCCTAAGTCCAGGCATCAGTACGGGCTAGTGTAAATCTGACAGAGGACAAGGGATTTATTAGTCTGTCTTCCCTTTACACCAGCCAGTGGCCAAGCCCAGCCTGCCCTTTAGCAAGGAAGACTGGTTTGCTCCAACTAACTGGAAGGTGCTGCAAAGTATGGTCACATGGCAGAAATGTGGTGGTGCTAGAAGTCCTCCTGCTGATGAAAGAGCTTCTATTCCTCCTGCTCTCAGTACAAACCACTGCCTTCAGTGAAAAAAGTATCTTTCATTCGGGTTACTGTAGAGGGGGACATGCCCTGTACTCAGCTGTGCTGTGTTAGTGAGGGTCTTTGTGTGGAAACAGAGACACCAGCTTCCCTTGCACCTCTCCCTGCATGCTGCAACCCACCAAGGGTGCAAGGCAAAACCCCTGAACACCAAAACTGATTTACACTTGACTTTTTTTATTCAAAGTTGTGGTACGCTGTTGCAGCTCATAGGCAGGATTGTCTTTTAAATGAAAGGTGATTAGAAACTGGCTGTCAGAAATCCCCCAACTGCTCCCTGCCACGTCCCTAGCGCAGATGCCAAAACTCCCTGTTCCCTTTTTATTTCTCTCCCCTTCTTCTTCCATTTCTCACACTGAGCTCCGTGGCTGCATCATGCTGCCAACTTGTAGTACAATTAATGTGAGTTGAAGCCTGAGGCCATATTCAGCCCAGATTTATGTCAAGAGGCATAGGGTCTGCAGTGCTGGAAAGCAGGCAGACCAGCAGCAGCTGAAAGTGCTCCTTATCATCACTTCAACATGGATGTGCAGGAGATAATGTCTGACTTGGGGTGCCATGAGCTGGGGAACCCCTGGACTCACATGGCTATTCTTCTGGGTCAGTGCCATGCTGCCACCATCCCCCTGTGCTGGTGAGGATAAGGAAGGATTTTCTTCATATGCACCACAAATCAAGAACAAACTGAGCTTTTGGGCAGTGAGGCTCCATGTGCTGGCAGCTCTGAGCCCCCATAAAATTGGGGAGTGCAGGAGACAGAGAGGGTCCCTGGAAGCACAAGGCTTCTTACAGGGCAAAGGAAAGGCTTGCAACCCCCCTCGGGCCATGTCTGCACTCGGGGCAGGTTTTGTAGGCTTAGCCCTGTGACCTGTGCACTTTCACAGAGGGCAGCTTGGGCTGCTGGCTGCCTGGTTGGGGTGTGCAGGGCTCGGTGCCACCCGTGTCTGGCACCCCTGGTGCTGCAGTTGTGATGGGCTGGGCTTGCATGAGGGTACCTGTTTTCCCTTTCCAAAGGGTGCCCTGTGGGAGCTGGAAGTCCTGACCTGAGGCTGGTGTGCAAGCGTGCTGGGTGGCCAACAAGTCTCAGCAGGTCTGGAGGCAAGCCTACTTGGTGGCATGGGCAATGGTGCAATACGGGATCTGGCAAATGTGGCACCCCTGCACATTTTGGAGGACAGCCAAGGAAGCTTTAATGTGAGGGTGCCACATCAGGGCTTCCATTTGCCTAAGTCAGGTAGGACAGCTGAACTGAAGGCTGAATTATCCTTGGCCAGGGATGTCATCTAAGTTTGCCTAAAGCCCAATAGGATAGAAAAAAAGCTCTTTATTTTCCAGCTTTCCAACATCAAATTTCAATGACAGTAAATACTGATTTGCTTTCTGAAGACCAAGTGAATTATCAAATTAGATTAGATATCATTAAAAAGCTATTTCTGCTCATTACAGTGGGGCAATATATGACTAGACCCTTGAAAGTTATCAATCTCCCAAAAATTGTTCACCAAGCACAGAGAGCCCAGTTTCTCTCAGGCTATAATCCTACAGCTTCAGTCCAGTGTGCTCCTTGGAGCTTTCTGCAAGGCATTGGATGGTCATGTCACACCTCAGTATCTGCATATATAGCAAGGCTTGCTCATACTTCTGTTTAGTAATAATGTGGCTACCAAATGTCACCTGTCACAGGCAACTAAGAAATGTGACATTGGTGACTCACCACACATTCCTGGGAACACCTTGGCCACAGACACTTTTGTGAGCATACCACACCCTTTCCTGCAGGCTTCAACACACCTTGACTGGAAAGCATCTTAGAATTGTTGGCTTGAGAAAAGTGGTCCTCCCACAGGTTAGCCACTTGGCAACCATTGTAGAAACCTACTACTGTACGACCCACTCTGCATAATGTACTGTTGAAACATCTAAATGGTGTCTGCCTGCAGACATTTGTCACATTCAGAGCCACGATGCAGAAAGCATTTATTTTATAATAATCTAAAACTGAGGTTACCACAATGTGACACACACGTGGAATAAACAAAGTGAGAGATGATATAGTGTTTCTCTGTAGATAAAGCCACTTGATGAGGTAAATACAAAAATAGACTTAGTTTGGATAATACCTTTAGGCTTGGACAGAAACAGTGTATTTGCAGATTCATCCAGTGATTTATTAATGATTTTTTTTTCCCTTACTTGAACATGTAATTTGTATAAGTGCATTGCAAAGTTTAAGATACAGTTCTGTTCTCACACTAGTTTCTCTGAAGTTTATATTGGACCCCCTGTATTGTAGATTTAGCTAATCCCTATTCCCATTTCAACACATAACCTAAACAATGCTAAATGTTACAAACTGCAGTTGTATTTACATTCTGCTCCCAGCTCACTGCAGTCCATGGTATTTCTCAACAGATATAATTCAAATTTAGCCTGACAGTCTGTATCCTAAAAAATGTTAAGATGTTGCCGTTACCTGATTTGCCTGTATCTTCTATTTTTGCCTTTCCCCCCTTTCATTTCCACATTTGTTTATCTCCCCTGATTATAACATATTTAAGAAGTTATAAGCAGAATTCCTGCCACCATACTTGTTTAGATATGGAAGCATTTATAGGTAAACTAGTTGACAAAATAAATGGGATGATTTTAACCACTTTTACAGCGGGATGATACGTTCCACTGTGGGGAGCTGAGCACACTTATCTCTGCCTGCCTCTGAAGAGATGGAGACAGATCTCTCTGCCAACGCTGTGTGTAAACAAGACCTGGCAATGTCACTTCTCTCAGGTGGGGCATCCCAGGGCTGGGTATTTCCCCCGTGCCAGTTTTCAGCCTCTCTGCACCAATACCTGTGCAAGATGGGAGTGACAGTCATTTTGCTACCAGATATTGCTGTGTTTTGATTGTTTCCCTGAAATTTCTGCTCTGTCTGAACCATGAGGCTGAGGTTTTATTTCACTAGTGCTTTTCCTTGTATTTCTCTCTCTGTTGCAGTACACAGAGAGGCAGTTTTGTGTCCAGTTTGTTGTAATTGGATCATTTGAAAAATTGGAGAGGCAGCCATGGGAAGCAAAGATGCTTCCTGGCCGTCTCCCAGGCTATCGGGAGGCCATCGATGAGCAGAAGTGTTTCACTTACAGGCCAAGAGCTGCCAGACCCCCTGTTCCCTAGATAACCAAAAGAAGGTATTACAGAGGAGACTGTTCCACTCCATAAAGTGTGGGTCATGCAGAAGCCCCTCCTTTGTTTCCCAAACTCATCTCTGGCTGCCAAATCTACCAGGACTGACATCATCCTCTGTTAAGGGTGAATCAGTGCGGTTGGGGAGTACGGTTTTGCAATCTTTTAATGACAATTCGCCACAGCTTGCCCCTGTATCAACTGGCCAGGGAAACAACGTTAGTGCCCGGTAAGCAAGAAACGTGTTTAAACCTGCGACTTAGGCAAGGCCGCTGATGCTGCAGCTGAGCACATGGCCTGGGAGGAATTGTGTTGCTCAGCTCCACCTAGTGGCACCGACTTTGGAACGATGTCTGTGACCGTGGGAGGGTACAAGGCCCGGGGGGGCGGTGGGTGTCCTTGGGATTATTTAATTATAGCTTTTCACCTCTGGGATAGATGCATGCATAAGTGTACATGTTGGTGTGGATCTCTATAATAATACATACACAAAATGGTGCAGAAGAGTTGGAATGATGCAGAACCACCAACGTTAGGCGCAAAGCTGCTCCTTCTGCTTTCTTTAGGGGATGTTTTGCTCTGTTGCTGCATCTCATCTCAGTCAGAAGATGAGCTCCAGGACCACCACTGGGTGTGCCTGGGTGGCACTTCATGAGACAGGTCCTTAATCCTGAGCTAGGGTGCTTCCTGCTCCTGAAATACAGTAAATAATAATCCAAAAGAGGTAGTGAGGTGTGACAGCAACTGAAGCGAGGATGATCCTAAGTAGCAGTTTGGGTCTGGAATCTGCCTGGGGACCGTTTGGGCTGGGTCTCAGCTCTGGCCCCGGACAGGACCTGGCCAACAAGCCTGGATATGGAGTCACAAAATGCTCTTTATTCCTGGCTGGGGATCAGCTGGCCTTCAGTGAACCTTGGAAAGTCAGTTCAGCCACAGGAGCCAGGATGGATGAGATTCATGTCAACCTGTTGGCAGGTTGTAACACTTTTTCTTTAAATATTTTTATTTCCCATTGCAACTTAACAGGAGAACCAGAAAGTGAGAGTGACTCAAAGCAACAGAGAAGAGATAATGCCAAAATCAGCAGGATTGTGAAAAGCCTATTTGCATTTTTCCCCAGGGATGCTCGGTTTTAATAGAGAGAGGTGCTAAAAGTAAGTATATTTGGTTATAATGACATCCCTGAATAGGAATTTCTTGGACATACTATTCCATTTGGAGCTGGGAGTGCATAGCAGGGATTCGCACTCTGCACTTCGCTAAGCAGAGGTATGTTTTGGGTGGCTTCGTGAGTCTTCAGGATCACCAAATGCATGTGAAAGTAACGCTCAGCTTTTGCATGCTGCAGAACCTCTTAACTTCAAAGTGCTTTGCACACATTAACTCACCTGAGATGCATTCCGTCATGAAACTGTTATGCCTTTGGTTTTTTTGTACCACACTATTATTATATATATTAACCTGGTGCCTAAAGGCCCAGCCGAGCTCAGGGCTCTGTCACACACAGACGGAGTAAGAAAACAGCTTCTCTCCACATGAGTTGATGATCTACAAAAGTAGCAATGGGTAGGAAAGGAGAGAGAGGCACTGGGAAGTGAAGTACACCTTGTGTCACTCAGACGGCAGCTTGTGGGGCACGGGCTTTCTGAGTTCGAGGCTGGCACACAACCCCTTGGCTTCCCTGCCTCCTGTTAATGTTGAAGTTGCCAAGAAAGTCTGACAGCCATTTTGTCTCCAGCTCAGAACAGCAGAATGCAGACAAAATGTACATGACACCCTCTCACTAGTCTTTTGCTTGGGTTGTTTCCTTCTGGCCCCTTAATCCGAACTAAGGGTTATTCTCATTGAAATCACTCTTCACACATCATATAAAAAAACCTCCCCCAGCTATAGTGTCCACTGTCTGTGACCTCAGCTGGACAATTCATGCATCTAACTTACAGAGTTGTGTATAGACACTCAGGTGCAGAAGTGGAGATATGTCAGGTCTGACATTTCTCTGCTGTAGATTATCATTGTACCTGCACTGCAGTGTCTTGAGAGCTTGAGCACAGAGCAAACTGACGGTTTTGTGAGATCTGAAACGCTGCTGGAAAAGCTTTGCTAGCAGGTTAGATAGTTTGTTCAATGCTTTGAAGATATGAAAGAACAAAAAAATAACAAGTGTTATTATCACTAGCAGTACTTAACATAAAGAATTTGCCCATGCTAGTTAGGAGCAGTACCATACATCCACCATAAATTCAGAAACGTGCACTTAAAGTGCTAGAGGGCTGTGCAACCTTGGGTATCTTTGAGGGGAAAAAAAAAAGAAAACCCAAGGAAGTTGCAAATATAAGTTGTTTGCAACCCATGTGTTGCAAATAATCTCAGGATACAATAGGTACAAGAGCATATGTCCAGATATCAAGTCTTAAACTGCACTTCAGGTTTGGAGATTTGCTACCAGGACCCCTGAAGCAGGGGGATCATAGATGCCCAGGAGTCATGCTGTGGAAAATCAGCCCTGGCAATCAGGTAGGTCCTGGGAGTTTACTGCAGACTGGTGACCTTCCTGTGGGATTTGGCTCTGATTTTTAGTTCTGCAGCAGATGTCTGGAGGATGGCTCTGGGCCAGTATGGAAAGGCTGGCGGCTCAAACTACCTAGGTAGACACTTTTCTCTTAGAATAATTGCCAGTGTGTTTTAGAGTATTTGCTTAACCTCTCTTCCACAGCTAGTTCATTCAGTTTATATTTCATCTTCTTCTCTGTCCTACCTTGTACAAGGAGAGTAGAATTCTTTTTGGGGCAGAGACTTGTTCTGCTTTTATGTGCCTAACACAATACGGCCCCACCTTGAGGGGCCCTAGGCACTGTTCTAATAAATAAGCTGAATTAAGTGCATGATCATCTCCTTTAACTGTGTGGGAGGAATGATGCTAGTGGACCTTTTTCTTCCATTGTCAGTTTTCCAAAGTTTGCTTTGGATGTTCATGGCAATTCAGGCATGTGCCATAGAACTTGCCTATGCAATCCATCTTGGTGAAGAGCCCTGCTCCTACAGCTTGTATCTTTTCTGGGGCTTGACACAATTTTTTAAAATTAATCTTCCGCTCTGGTGGCTTAATGACTTCTGATGGCTCTCTGTCCCTCTGACCAATTTGATACTGGCTTGTCAGTGCCAGTCAGGAACAAGCAGCAAATTCACAAATTCTCTAAAGGATTTGGTTCTCTAGAGAAGCAAATGAATACTTATAAGGATTTTGATTCATTTGCACTTTGCCTTTATGTAATGTATCATCTTTCAACATCTTGCCTGCACTTTTTAATTACTGAAACCCTTCCATCATTTTTGTAATTTAAAAAAAGACAATTATATGACAATCTTGATTGCCTAATTGTTGTAGTAAAATGTGCCCATGTGTAACTAAGGATGATTGTTCTTTCTTGTTTGTTTTTGTACTATTTGCCTTTCGAATTTCTAGGTTATATAATTGTTCCCTCTGGCTTGAGATCAAGTTTTCAGATTAACGATGGCTCTGCTGTAGTGCACTGGGGAGTTGACATATGGCTAATCCACCTGACAGGCTGTGGCTCCTGATTTCTTTAAAGTGTGTGGATGGAGGATTTTGCTGTTAAAACAGCACTGTCAAGTCATGTACTAAGTGAAATCAAGGTCCCGATCTCCATCTCTAAACCAGTAATAAGAACAAATTCAGTGCTGGAATTCTGTGCTTCTACTCCTCTTTCCAATGGGCTTGCAGATATGCAGGAGTCTCAGCTCCCTCTGGCTACTGGGGGGATTATACATAGAATCATAGAATGGTTTGGGCTGAAAAGGATCTTAAACATCATCTAGTTCCAAACCCCCTGCCACAGGCAGGGACTCCTCCCACTAGACCAGGTTGCTCAAGTATGCTTAGCAATTCTGAAGATCAGATGTGTATAAAACCCAAACCCACCTTCATTTTCCCCAAAGTAATTATAACCGAAAAACACCCTTTCAAGCCCTTCTCTTATGCATGCAGGGCATATGATATTTTGTGTCCTACCTCCAGAGAAACCCTACCGGTGAGGTTGCCATGCCTCAATTCATTATTTGACATTGCTTATGTGTATTGGCTGAGTATCCAGCAGACCTTCCAGCAGCCCGTGACACCAAAGTGTCAAGCACTGAACAAGGAGAGATGACAAGATGGTCCATACCCTTTAAGGGGTGTAAAACTGAGACAAAAAGTAATCCAAAATGTACACTTATCTTAAGCATATCTTAAGACAATAAAGTGTAAGGATGTGACTAGGTGGTGCCCCTAAGTATTTGTAGGAATGTAGGCCCGGGTCCACCCACACAGCCCACCAAGCAAGGTTTTGTGTGAGTATAAGGTATGTGTGCCCATTAACAGCGATTTGCAAGGGAGAAACCTGATAAACAGCTCCTTTGCCAGCTGTCCTTGGATCATTGACACAATAAGCTAATAGAAAAACAGCTTTTAAAATAATACTCCTTAGGTATCCCAGGTGGTTCCCTTGCAGGGTTGGCTGCTCAGGAACGTGTATTTACATTCCCTTCTTCAGAGGGAAGATGCTTGCAGAGTTCAAAAGGCAAGCATTAAATAGCAATGCTAAGAAAAATGCTGTTTTCAGGATTTGGAAAGAGGATTATAAAAAGCAAAGGGCTTTGAGAAGGCCTGAGGAAACCAAGAATACAATTAGATCATCAGATCACTTTGTAGGTAAACCAAAAAAACCCTTGTCATAAAAATTACAGGGTGTACAAAACAAAACAACTGGGGAACATTGAGATGCTGTCTTCCCTGTGAATAATGATCAGTACATTGCTATCAAGACAAGACATAAACAAAGCTATGCCAAAGTGATCCTGGTACGTAAGAAGACAGACGTATACAGTGGTGGGAAGAAGTAAGGGGAGGAAAGAAGGGTTTTGCTTGTTGGTGCTGGAGGTGGGGAAGCAGCATGAGGACTGAGGATACTCCAGGAAGAAACTGGAAGAGGGGGGTGTGTCTTGGGTGGAAAAGACAGAGAACAGGAGCCAGTTCAGACCAAGTTTGAAGTCTGCATGTTACCCATCATTAGATTTTATAGCTTAGTTCCTGCAGATGTTGAGAGTTAAGATAAGGGGTTGAGACATTGCATTCAAAATTGAGTTAGTTCACCTACTGTAAGCAGCAGCTCTGTGATACAAAAAACCATATGCTTTTATTTAGCTCATTACATCAGTTAGGTGGTTGAAAGAGGCAATGCATCCAAAGACATCTGAAGATACTGTTGTATCTCTTTGTTGTACGTGCTTCAGTGTGGTCCTACCACTAAGTTTTGGCAGCAATTCTTAAAACAAAATTGCATTTTTTTCATTATATAGTGAACTTGCAGGCCTAGATCTCAGAGCTGGGAGCAGAGGAGAGGCTGCCTTTGATTTTTTTGTCAAAGTTGGGTTGGGCGCTAGAACTAAGTATGTTTGCCCTAAGTGAATTTTCACTCTGTGAATTGATTGCACAGAAGAGGAAAATCTGAGGAAACTCAGGCTGGCCACTTTATGCTTAGCAACAGGCAAACTTTGAAACTTGCACCCTTCACAAATCCTGCATAAATACAAGCAGTTTTTCTTATGCGCGGTTTTCTTATGCCATAGGCTGTGCAGAAGAGTTCCATCTCAATGGAGTAGTGCATTACATGAGTTGCCAACGTGCAATCGCAGCCCAGGTGGCCAATCGCATCCTGGGCTGCATCAAAAGAAGTGTGGCCAGCAGACCGAGAGAGGTGATTCTGCCTCTCTACTCTGCTCTGGTGAGACCTCACCCAGAGTACTGTGTCCAGCTCTGGAGCCCTCAACACAAGAAGGATGTGGACCTGTTGGAGCATGTCCAGAGGAGAGCCACAAAAATGATCAGAGGGCTGGAGCACCTCCCCTCTGAAGACAGGCTGAGAAAGTTGGGGCTGTTCAGCCTGGAGAAGAGAAGGAGCTGGGGGGACCTTATAGCGACCTTCCAGTAATACCTGAAAAGGGCCTACAGGAAGGCAGAGGAGGATCTGTTCCCAAGGGGTTTGTAGCGGCAGGATGAGGGGTAATAGGTTTTAAGCTAGAAAAGGGTAGATTTAGGTTGGACATTAGGAAAAAGTTCTTTAATATGAGGGTGGTTGATCACTGGAACAAGTTGCCCAGGGAGTTGGTGGAGGCCCCATCCCTGGAGACATTCAAGGTCAGGCTTGATGGAGTTCTGAGCAACCTGACCTAGTGAAGTGCTGGGGTCTGAGCAGGCCCTGAATTAAAGCTGACATATGGATGAATCCCACACCTGAACAGTATACTGAAACCAGCAGAGGATTTTTCTCTGCTAGGAAACTAGCTGATTGTCTGTGAGAACAGACACAGCTAGCCTGATAAAAGGATGAGTGGAACCCAAAACAGATAAAGGTACCTCCTCCTTGTTCTTTCCCAGGTCTGGCCAACCTTGGATGGAATCCAAGGAGAAGGAAAAATAGTAGATGTCCTGCTGCTGAAGTTTTTTTTGAGGTTGCCTATGCAACCTGAGTTGTTTATTCAGTAGGATAAAAGCTGGTCCTGCTTGCAGAGAAGTTGGAAGCCATTTTGCAGGTGGAGACACCACGCAGGATTTTCCCCCCATCATCAAGAAGGCCTCCAACTGCTCACTGCAACCACAGTTCCCCAGTGGCAGCGGGACAGAGGGAGATATTGGAAGAGACGTTGGAAAAGACATTGAAAGAGACAAAGGTAATGGATCTGATTGTCTGCCCCTTTGGAATAGGTCGCAGCTTGGTCATGTATCTTTTTGGTGTTTATCATATGTTGATGCACCTCTCTGGCATTTGCTGGGGAGGCCTGTGCATGGCCATGGTGGTATTCAAAGTGCGGTTGATTTCTCCACCCATCGTCGAATTTGCTACCTGGCTTCTTTTCCCTTCCATTATCCAATAACCTGCTGGTGGTGGCTGTGTTCCTGGTGTTGTGCAGGATAATTGGCAAAACACCTAGTTAGAGGTGTCCCTGCTTAGAGGGGTTGGACTAGATGACCTTTAGAGATCCCTTCCAACCCAATACATTCTACGATTCTATGATTACTTAGTCATAGTAATGATCATTGCTATTGCTGCTGTCTGGGGCTGTGGCAGCCAGGAGGAGGCCAGGACACAGAAGGCCAGAAGGAGGCGGCCCTGGACACAGCCATGCCCTGAAGAGCCTGTGATCAACGACTGTAGCCTTGGCTATGAGAAAGATCATGAAAGGCCAGCAGAGACAGCTATTTCACATTGCTTCCCTTTAGCAGATGGCATTTACTGTGCTCTTTTAGAGACCACTTAAAGAACTTTTTCTCTTCCTGTTTGTTAATGGGAGAGGAGAGCCTGGCCCAGGTTTAATTAACGAAGGGTGTGGGTGGCAGCGGTCTGCAAGGCTGCAGGTGAGCTCCATCCTCCTGGCCCTGGGCAGTGAATGGGGCTTTGCTTTTGGGTATAAATCCCCCAAGAGGAATCTGCTTTGCTCTTTGGGGAGGCGCTGCTCTGCAAAGAAAATACAGTTTACTGGCGGGTGACAGCGGCTCCTCTGACAGCAAAACCAGCTTCCTCTCCTCCTCACGGTCTCAGGGAGGAGAGGGAGGATGTAACCCTCCCCGCAGCCCTGCCCTCCTCTGCGGGCACAGCTCCGCTCTCCGCGGCGGCCTCCTGATCACGCCGGCGGTACCCGCTGGGTGGCGCCAGAGGTCTCGCGGCGGGCCCCTGCCAACGGCCGCAACGGCCGCCGGGGGCCGTTTCTCGGCTGCGGCGTGGCGTGGCGTGGGGTGTACGTCACGCGAACGACGCGACGTGTCGGCTGGGATGCGGGAGGGGCCGTCCGCTGTCGTTTGTAGCGCAGGGCCCCTCTCTGTCGGGTGTGGGGACTGTGCCCGTCAGTGGCGGTTTGAGCCTGCAGCTGTTTGATGCAGCGTGGAAGGCGGGGGGGCTGCGATTTTTTGCCGAGAGAGTACGTCCTGGGGCACGTTTGGGGCTTACTACCGAATAAGCACAAGGTGCTTTAAAGGGGGGAAAAAAGCCTGTAGATGCGGGATGCGCAGAGAGTGTTTCTGAGGGCTTTCTTGCCCACTGGAGCCCTAGTAACGTCCAAGTTACAGGGGAGGATGTGGTCAAATAAAAAAATATTTGAAAAGGTTTATTTTAGTGTGATCTTGAGATTTCTCTTCAGATTAAAAAAAATAAATAAATGAAGTCACCCGTTTGGCTAGTTTTATTAGAGAGGCAGGGAGTGTGGAACACATGTACTGGTCTGGCACAAGCTGTGCATCTTAGCAGAGGAGGAGGTGAGGTCAGGATTGAGAGCAGCTAAAGGTCTGTGCTAGGAATATGTTATAGTTGTTCATCATATGGAAGTGGGTGATGTCTGTGTCCCAGGGATTTTAGATACCTGCTTGAAAATGTTATATTCTTGTTGCACCCATTAAAATGGGTATGCCTAATCACCACTCTGCTTGAAGATACGTGGTTTGTGTAGAACTTGAGACTTGGTATTGGGAGAAGGCGAACCTTAGCTGAGTGTAGGTGACTGATAAAAGACTTTGTTCGCAGCATTGAGAGGGATCAAGCAGCTTCTGAAGCAAACTATGGGCAAGCACCACAGCTGAAAATGGGTGCTTTTGGCAGATTTTCAATTTTTTTTCCCCTTGATTTGAAGTGAGACTAAAGCTTCTGTTCTCCATGAAGACATTCAGTCATGTTTTGGAAACACCAAGCAGTGATGAAAAATCTTTCCCCAGTTAACTTTGCTTCTCTGTTTAATTGCCTTGTAGATTACAACTTTGATCTCACAAATTAGTGTTCTTGGCTTGAACTTTTGGGAGTTTATGGATATGTGTTTCCTTCTTTGCTATGTTAAACATCTCTAATAATGTTCATTTTCTCCTTTTGAAGGATTTGTATACTGTAACCAAGTCATTTCTTTGTCTTCCTTTTGGTAGCCTGAACAGCTGGAGCTCCACAGGCCTCTCCTGCAAAGCTTTTTTGTGAGCTCTCACCCCTTTGTGGCTCTTTCTGCCTCCTCAGTTCTTAATCAAAGACCTGAGAAACAAGCTTCTCTTCTACTGCTTCTCCCCTCCCTTGCAGCACAGTACAAACACAGGGATTGTACTTGCTCGTTTTGCTTCCTCAGATGTGTCTTTAATCTCTTAATTTTGTGTAAACCCAAATTATTTCCAAATTCTTTGTTTTCTGGAATACACTGTCATCCTGTGAGGCCTGTGCTTGCTATTCTTGCCTTTATTCCATTGTATTTGCTTGAGTACTATGTGTTACTGAGCTGAATTTGCTTATGATAAAGTCCTTTTACCCTGTTTCAGTCACAAAATGATAAACATACCTGTGTATGTATCACACATACAAATATATACATGTGTTATGTGCACGTCTGTTTCATAGAAGGGGAGGAAAATCCCCACCTTTATGGGCTCTGTACTCAGAATGAAACCCTGCAGAACCCTACTAGAAACTTCCTCGGCTGATCATGTTTCCCCATCATCTGTGAATTCACCAGTCAGCTGATTTTTAATCCATTTATTGTGCTTTCACTGATAAGAGCTACCTTTTTGAGTACGCTGCAGCACTGTGTCAAGTATAATGCTAAAGTTGTTACAGTTTCATGATTATCATTAGCAATCGATCCTACAGTGTCAGAGAATGCCATCAGGTTTGTGAGTGTCTATTTTCCATATAATCGGGTAGACCAGCCCTACTTATGTTCCCGTCCTTTCATTCTTTATTGATTGCATTGCATGGTTTTTGCCATTATCTTGCCTGCACTGAGGGTTATAATTACTGAGGTCACCCCATTCTCCTCTTTAGTATCAGTACAATGCTCCAGTCTTCTGGCACGTTCCCAGTTTTTTGAAGGAGAGTCTCTTCCCCGCATAATCAGAAGAGGTATGAAATTGGATACTACTGCAGCCCCCTAAGTCTCTGGAGCAGCTTGATGCCAAAGGCCTGGATAAACAAAAAGTAGTCATGACACTGATACTGTTCTGTCAAATATCCTAGGTTTTGTTGATCCCCATGAATGCCTTGTGTCTCCAAATCTGCATTTGATCTTCACATTCCTGTATATTTTATACTTTTTAAAATTGTAGTCTGGGAAGGACAAATACTGTAATCTGCAGCAATGTGTTTTGTACAATCCGTAATACCTATTGAAACCCTATTTTCATTCTTAGGAATGTATTTTAGTCTCAGTGAAGAGTAGTTGACGACTGCCTGTATCATTTTAGCAGGGTGTAATCTTTAACTGGGTTGTAACCAATTAATCTGACTAGAAGCAGACACAGTTATCAGAGCAAACAGCCCTCTGTTCATATCCTCCCTTTTAGCCACTGCACAAATTAGTCTGAAAGATGCAGAACAGGAGAGAGAATGGGTGGATAAACTGGCCTCCAGAATGATCCCCCGAAGCACCTTATCTTTCTTACCAGCAAGAAAGGGATATGGATTGAATCCTCAAATCGCATTTCTAAAGAGGAGTTTCATAATTAATTTCTTTCTGCTTTACTTGATTCTATGCAGTTGGAGCTGTACCTTTTGCTAGCCGGGAAGGTTGCATTTTGGTGGTGTGCACTCTTTCCCATTCCTAAACCCTATGGATAGGTGCAGGCAGCCATCTTGGGTTCCACAATATGGTTAAGCTTTATCCATTAATACCCGTAAAAATAATTTGAGGATTTTGGAAGACAGGTGATTCTCACATGCAACAGTTTATTTTAAAAAAAGATACAATTTTTTTTTAATCAACTGTATTGTGAAACAGATTACATCTATGCTGAGTCTCCTGAGGTGTGCACCAGTGTGATAGGGGTGCCTCTCCCTCATGGTTTTTAGTGATGAATGTATTTGTGGATATACCTCAGAGTCCGGAACAGGAGGTAAAACCTTAGTGACTATGGACAGCAATTTCAGTATTGATTGAAATGGAAAGTCACTTAACTATTGGTCTTCATAGCATGCTCAGTGAACAGGAGCAGAGGGGTCTGATTTCATTCACACGTAGTTTTTGGCCTTTCCATTTAATTCTGTAGTACACTCTGTGACTTACTCTGATGCTCATGAAAGGAAGAAGGGCTTTGTATGACAGTTGCTTTGTGAACTTAAACGAACTTGTTCTTCACCCTCCTCTGATTTTCCTGTTATTCCAGTCCTAGTTTTAAGTCCTTCCCTGAAACACAAATTCAGCAGTGTTGTGGTTGCAGGGTAGGCTGTGTGGTGATGTCAGACAATTACATGTGCGTCAGAGCCCTGAAATACAATATGAGCTATTAAGTGAGGCCCTTGACTAAATTGTAGCTGCTCTCAATCTGTAGAATTGCAGCTGTTTCCTGTCCCTTTGTGTATAGGCCCATTGCTTTCACTGCTCTGCATGTATTGCCTGTGGTGACAGTCCTGCTCTGTCACCAGGTACAAAGCTGGTGTGCTCAGAAGTGCCCAGAGGTGCACAATGAAGGGATAAGGACAACAATGATATATTGCAACAAGGGAAGTTCCTATAGGACAGGGAAAATATTCCTCCCCACAAGAGTGGCAGAGCAATGGAACCAGTACCAGAGCAATTATCTCAATCCACATTGAACCTTGAGTGGACAAGGCCCAGAATCTTAATATCCAATATGAAATTCCACCCCTGTGGAAAAGACATTTGAAGTAGGTGCTGCTTTCAGCCAAATTCATCTTTTTTTAAGTGATTCTTTCAAGTACCCATTCCTCACACTAAAGTTCATTCTGACTGTGTATGATAGAATTCAGTATGTCACCACAAGACGATTCTGAAGTGGCTTATGTTTCTCCCTGAAATTTACCTTTTATTCCAGGCTCCTGATCTTGGTGGATTAATCTCAGAAGTCACACAGATTTACAAAGTAGCTGGACTCTTGTCTACTTTTCCAGGTGTGCAATGAAGCCTTACTTTGGATTACAAAATCTAGAGCATGAGGAATTAACGACAGTTATTAGGTGATTTGAACTCCTGGGTTTGTTCTTCACTAATGTAAATCTCCCATTTACTTCCATTTACAGTAGCTTAGGATCCAAGCAGTAAATGTTTCTTTAAGGTAGTGGAGCAACAGCTGTATTTCTGTCTTCCTTACTGGGAGTTAGTGGCTTAGGTAATTGTGTTCATTGCTATTTGGAGCATAATCAGCAAGCATTCGTTCTCTGTACAGCCAGCATATAAAATTGCCAGAGCCGCATACAGTGCGTATTCAATCAATGTAAATCATTTAGCAGCCCACATAATGGACATCTGGCTATTGGACTAAAAAATCCATGTGGTAATACAGGCAGATGAGTCATGAACAAGTTTTCCAGTTATACTTAAAATCATTATATCCACAAGAGACTCTGAAAGCTGGACAGACTTTAGCTTTCCAGCCACTAGAAGAGAAGATGAAATGCTGTTACAGTATTTTCATGTATTCTGAACATGTTTATTCTGTGCCAAGATGGCATTTTTCTGCACTTAATAGTTACTACTGATGTTGCCCAGCTTTAATCACTTGAAGGACTGGGGGATTCTTTTCTGCTCACTGAGGGCTCATGGTAGTGTTGAACATGTTTAAACAGATCTGTCTTGAAAGTAAGTTTGAACTTTGCACCAGGGTTTAATAGTTGCAGGATCTTCCCTAACTGTATTGGAAGCTAGAGAATCTTCCCTGTGCTTGAGGAGCAGTGTGTAGTTGTTGTGGAAGTCAGAGCCCTGCCTAATAATTCAGCAGAGATTTCCTGGGATTAAACTATCAAGAGTGTGGCCCCCATTTAGACCACTGACATCAGAGTAGGAGCATGTTGGCTGAGTATCAGCAGCTGTGAGGGATGCAGGTGATGAGCTTTATTCTTGCCAATGGATGTCAAATCCCTAAACCTTTTCACTCACCCAGTGAAGCCAGTCAGCAAATGCTATGAGCAGTGAAGCATAGATTTGAGCTCGGTTTCTTTTCCTTTCATGAATAGCTCCTGTGTAACAGGAGAGGAAGCCTCCTCTCTTGCATATCCCTCCTCTTGCTTTCAATATCACAACATTATGAATCAGTGGGGAAATGAAACATTTTGCAACTTCTTATTTGAAATAAGAATGTGTTTAGCCACTCTTAGGGTAGGAACTCCCCCACTGTCAATTGCTTTACCTGGATTTTGCCTAGATTCTTACAAAATTTTCTTCTCTTGACTACATCTTTCCATCCACTCTCCCATGCTTGTTTCTGTGCCCATATCACAGATGAAATGGGCACACCTTTGAGAGCGTGACCTTTAGCTGGTTTATTACAGAGAGTACAATGTCATGGGTCAAACTCATGGATTCTTAGTGTTTGCCTGGGTTGCCTATTTCAGCAGGATATACCCTTGAAAGTCCTAAAGAAATAGTAGTTAATTTTTGTGTGCCACTTTGGTTGCAGGTGTGTTTTGTTTTACTTTTGGGGACACTGTGGTAACTTTAAAGCAAAAAGCGCTCATCAGAGGCTTTGAATTACCTTTAAAGAGCTTGGGAAACACTATCAGTTACATTAAAATAAGAGAAGAGGGTCTCCTGGGTGTTAAAATATATATACTGGTACTCTGCACTTGTTTTTAGTGTGGGATCTCCAACTGCTCCATAATTAGAGAGAATTAGTGGGCAATACCTGCTGCTTCAGGAGAAGAATCCTGCTCCCACAGAAAAGTGCAGTTATGGAAAGCTGTCTTTTTAATGCTGCTAGAAAAGGACAAAGGACTTTACAAACATCTGGTCTCCGCAGACTCACGGCTCTAACGCCAAGTAAGATAAAGGACAATAATTGCTCATGGATGTAAAAGGAGGAGGAATAAGAGAATGTGGATTATAGATCAAAGATGTAACATTTTGCAAGTGATAATGCGAGAACCTCCTCTAGGCCATGGATCCTTTTCATGTGATTTATCTTTCCTTCCTGACTGGCAGATGGGGCTTTATGCCATACTTCTGTTTCTCCCTTTCTCCACACGCTTGTCTCTTGTGCCTAGAAACCCTTGTTACAGGTCAGGGTGATGTGAGCTAACTGCTTTAGCTGCTGTGCAGAGTCAGGAAAAAAGCCCTGCCTAAAAGGGCTGAGCAATTTGCATGAATCTCACTAAATCCAGCCTCTAGTTCAGTTGTTCTTCAGTGCTAATGGAAGTAATTTCTCATTTACATGGACAGAATTGAGATGACAGACTTAAAGTTGCCCTTTGAAAGCAATGTAGGGTTTGTTCCTAGGACATGATGTATACCTGTGTGCTAAGAAAAGCCATCCTGGAGTGTTCCTGGGTGCTGAACTAGGCTGGTTGTGGAAGCGGCTCATGCTGAGGTGACTCCAGTGTCTCTGCCATGTCTTGCATTGTGCTGCAGCTTCAAAGCACTGAGCAACAACAAACCTGAAAGTCTCTAGGGAGTTAGTGAAATTAAAGGAAGGCCACTAAAAATGGAGAAAAAAGTCTCTGTAAGGCAATTGATTAAGTTAACAACTGGCTGTGTTTCTTCATTCTCTTTCTAGGCATGGAACAAAGAAAAGCCATAGACTTTTATTCCAGAAAAAGTCACTTTCCAGTGAGACAAAAAAATTCTCCCCAAAGGTTGCTGGTGACAGAAGGCAGGGAAGGGTAATTGATGAATGATCCTGCAGGTGTTTACAGAGCTATTAAGATTTGTGTGTGAAGATTGTTCAACCCTGAAGATGCAGTGTTTTTGTAAGGAAGAAACTGGCAGGTCAGTGGGAGATAATAGTCTCAATTTCTCTTCCTGTCAATGTAAACTGGTTTCAGAGCTAAGAGTAAACTGTAAATTACCCAGCTGCAGCTCTTGGGTGGTACAGTACTCAGTGCAATAGACTAGGCCATTTTTTCCTGCATGATTTTTTTTTTTTTCTAGAAATAATATGTCCCAAGTCTGTGAATGGACTGATACAGGAAGATAAAAATCATCATGTGCAGTAAATATGGCATGAGTCTTGGGATATGCCATTTAAATATAAATGTTTAAATATTTTGGTGTTGAGCAATTGCAGTGTTCGTGTTGATTAATTTGATGCTTTGTGTCTATATGTTTGAGATTCCTGGTAGCACTGCCAGGGACTCTGTTATCTAAAGATGCAAATAGTCAGAATGAGCTTTCAAGTATCAGGCATTACAGTTAAGGGATGCTTATGCCTTTCCTCCTTTGAAGGCAATAAAGACCTTGAAGGAACAATTTATATGGAGTCTTCAAATAAAAGGTACTAGAGTAAACGTCTGGTTTTGGAAAAGAAAGGGAAGAAGAGTGATGTATTTTTGGAATACTAGAGAAAGACACAGTTGGTGCTGAATATGTACAAGCTAAGGAAGCAAAAAGATACTATCTGTGCTGGAGAAGAAAATAAAGCAATTCTTTAAATTTAAAGTGTAGTGAATTTCTACAAAGTAATTACCTTATGTACCTAGTAAATCACTTTAATTCTTGACAGATAATGTTATACTAAACAAAATAAAGTGGGATTGTGATGGGGTTTGAGGACTATATACTTTGTGGGAAACCAGACTATTAGGACTTGGCTTAACCTGTTCGCCTGCAGGGCTCCTGTTGTTAAGAGACCGAGGTAGGCCAAATTCCCTTACTGAGTTGTCATCTTGTTCCACTTGAAATATGCCCAGCTTTTGTACCTCCCTCTGCAAAGCTATCCTATAGCTATTTATTTCCACACCTTTCCCTTCCTTAGACAAAAGCAGTTAAGTGAAGGGAAGACTTCTTGATGTTATGCCGTTATCCCAGTTTTTAATGATATATGGCCATCTTGAGGCAATTTGTCATTTCTGTACTGCTTTTTAAGGTCACTATTTAACCAAGATAAGCCAATGTATTAATTGAGTTGCTGTTCTAATGCCCAGATCAGCTTGCAGGATTCTGAAAAAGTCATTGAGATTAATTGTGAGGATGAAGCACAATATAATATTACACAGTACAAGCCAAGGCAGGGCGAGATGCAGAGAGTTAGGCAGGGCTCTTACATCAGCAGTGAAACTGCCCACAGTGCAAGTGGGAGGACTTGCTGAGAAAGCAGCAGCATGCAAATGCTTTTCTTCTTGTCCACAGTTTGCAACTTCTTACTCAAGTCTTTTTTTTTTCCCTAGGACATTGATTTAAAAGAAAAAATAAGTGACCCAGCTTTAGGAGGATCTTGATCTTTAGCCTTTTTTTGATTGCTTTTAAGTGATGTTTCTATGTTTAATGGCACCCTGGTTGCACACCTTGTGATGGGGTGTGGCCAACTTTACCTACTTTCAGGCCAACTTTGATTCCTCAAATTATCCAGGGAATGGACTTCTGAATGGAGGTGTTTTGCTGTGTGAAAAGCAGCGGGTTGCACTTGGTGTTAATAATGTGGTTTGTTAAATTTGAAGGCAGGAGTTGAAAAGGGGAAAACAGTGGTAGAAGGCTCAGCAATGATGTTTAGCTGTTGTGGAATTCATACGGACAGAGAGCTCTGGCTATATGGATCAGACTGAAGGCCTAGATAACTTTTGGCCTTTCTTACAGGCTGTGTTCATCCCCTCCTTGCTCTTTCTGTTTCAGTCTTTCTTACTGATTTTGTTTACAATTGTTTGCTAACTATTCTCACTTGTTTTATAAAGCTAAATGCAGATATGTATTTTTTAAAGCAGGATCTGCGTCTTGACTTGTTTTTATGAGGTACATAAAGTAATTAACAATTAAACTGACAACTCAAATAGAGGAGTCCTCCTGGTGTAAAGACATAATGCAAATGTTAATAGCTCTTATTTCAAAAGCAGTGTTGTCATAAGCCATAATAGATACCATTTAGGATACCTGAGTAGGTTGCTCAAACTTAGGAAGAATTCTGAAAGTGAGACAAATATTCAACTTGAAAGACTCAATGCTCTGCATAATAATGGACCTGGATACGTGAAAGCTGAGCGTTGCCCACCTGGCCTTTCAGGGTGGAAACTTCTGCCTCTGATCCTTGTACTTGGGACACTGTGCAAATCAGCACGTCATCTTCTGGACACATCATTGCAACTTGCTGATAGGTGCCTATGGGATGGGAATTTACATAGCGCTGCAAATGAATGATTTTTGCCTGAGCTGCTAATGCAGCTGTTCCAGTATGGCGAATGGTTGCATTGTAAGCATTTTGCCTCAGAGAATGTTTTCTTGTGTAGGAGGCTCCAGTGTTCTTCAAGGCCCCATAGTCCTGTTGAAGAGTAACCTGCAACATGCAGTTTATCTGCTTTTATGGCAATGTCACATGTGGAATTAGGATTTGTTGATGGAGCGGAAGAAGTAGGGGAAGCACTAATGGCTTATTTTTGGCATGTGACCTAGTTTAGCTTCTGATGTTGATAAACAGGAAAAATGCATGCAGAACTATTTCTTCCTCTTTGTCTATAAATTTATATAATACACTAGGTATTTTTCTTCATTTTTTTTTTTTAAATTCTCTGCAGCACTCTCTCCTCTGTGAGCTTATAGGATTATGCATTAAGACAGAATTAATCCCTCATTGCGAAACACAGGCTCAGCATTTGCCACGGCTTTGTGCTAAGAAAGGGATTCAGACATTGTGATCTCCATCAAAGAACAGCAGATTCTTGGCAGAACTTTCTTCCATTTGTTTCTGCAAGTGAAACAGTTAAGAAATCAGTCATGCATCATTGCTGGATTAGCAATCACACCCCCAAATGCTAATAACTATTCTCACTCTTTCTCCCGAAGATTACCCTTAAATCCTATCAAAGGACAAGATGTCTTTTGCCTTGCCTGGCATTAGCACCCTAGTGAACTACAGCCAGAGTCAATAGTCAGTAAGCTAACTCTGACATGGTGAAAGAACAGTGTGCCTTAACCAGACCCACTGCTTCTTAAGATGGCTTTAGTTTCTCCTGTTGATGCCTCCACCTTTTATTTTTTCCTTTGTTTTGTTTTTGTTTTTTTTTTCCACCTCAGCCAGGCTGACCACATGCACTGAAGCTGAACAGAAGGAAGTTTGCCACAATGAATCACTCAGGAGTCTGTTGTGGGGCCACAGAGGCTGGGGGAGTTTTGCAAGGCTGAAGGCTGCAGAGGAGCTGGAACCAGGAAAATGAGGAGAAGGTAGGTACTTAATAAGTTCTTTCTTTCTGGTTAATAGAGCACCTGAGTTTATTTACCTCTTGTCTGCAGCTGAATGAGGTCTATAAAACTGCCTGCTCCTCCTGATCTGAGAGCAGACAAACAGCATTGGAGACAGGTCATAAATTGATGAGAGAATTCATGATCTATGAGCTCTTGTCTGCAGTTTCAAAGGAGGGTTGCTTAAAGCTGGATGTTGGGCATACGAAATATTATGATACTTTCCATGTTTTTGCAGTGCTCACCAATGAAATTACTTGGCTCAGGAAGGACTGCTTACTTTACAACTACTTTGTGCTTATTTTCATGGCATTTGTTCATTACCAGTGGGATTAATTTACAAAAACACAGAAGTATTTATATGCACAAAACATACAGAAAGTAAGATTACATTACTTTATCATGCGTTTCATTTTTAAGGAGCAGATATCTTTAAAATGATTGGGATAGAAACCTACAAGATACGTATACTAAAATATTTTTGAATAGTAATTTATATTTTTATAGTTATGTTTTACTGCATGGAGGATTCATGTTAATGTATGTTATATTTTTTTCACATCCTTATTTTTTTGCTAATCTGTTATTAGATTTAAAGGATGGTCTGGACATTTTAAGTCTTCTTAGTACACAGACAAAGATAACAGGATATAAACTGAAAGGTATAAACAGTATTTAAATTTTATCTTGAACACATAACCAGTGATGCATGATTGTGCAAGTAGTTTTTTTTCAAGTGCTTCACAGTAAGTATCAACCACAGTATGATTGAAGAGAGGTAGTTTCTGATGTGATCAGCATGGGTTATCTTTTGGAGTGAACTGCTACATAAATAAATGGGCTAGCATTCAGATCAGGGCTTACTGTAGCTTTAAGGAATCAGACTGTTTAATTCAGAACTATTATTTCTTTGAATCATAGAATGAAATTTTCACTTCTTCACTTAGTTTATAAGGTTTCTTTTCTAGAGACTGCAAAAAAAATGGTGGAGGGGATAGTATGGGTGAGGCCAAAGTGTGAAAGCAAAGACCAGTGCAACTGGACAAAGAAGAGAGGGTAAATGTTTGAGTGTAGAATTGAAAAGCAAGAGGAAAAAATTGAGTTGAATAGGAGCAATGTGTAGAGAGAGCAAAAATTAAAAAAACCAAATTCTGGGAGGCACCCAGACTGAAACCAAACCTTGCTTTGTACCAAGTACTCCCATAAATGAAGACCTGAATGGACCAACTCACTACCATTTAGTCCTCTACCCTCATTTAATACTTATTGCTCTGTGGACAGAAACTCAGCTCACAGGCTGCTTCTATCTAAATGTAAAAGAACAGATATTTTTTTCATTTGATTGAAAATTCAGGTTATGGGTCCATCATTGTGAATAGAGTATTTCAGTGGCTTTCAAACCGCCTCTTCCCTTTCTGGTTTTCAAACTATGTTTTTCTCGCTGCTTAAAACTCTGCTTCTTGGTGTGTTCACTGACAGACTTTCTGCCTAGCTGTGACTATTGGTCTCCCAGCAAACCATATACATGCTTCCCACTGCTGTTAGGGCAAGCAAAAAGCATGGCACAGGAACCAGAGGGCTCACATGATATTCCTGTAATGCTTAGTTGACTTCTTGCAGTCTCAGATCACTTGCTGTGTGAAGTTTCATTTATTCTTTTTGGGTTTCAACTTCTCCTCAAATGCAGTTAACAAAATTTTGCTTGCTATATAAAAAATGTGGAGGAAACACATTTGCACTTGGACTTTTGCTAAGCATGTGATACTGTCCCGTATGACAGTGTCCTTGTCTCTAAATTGGGGTGGTGTGGATTTGACAGATGGACCACTTGGTGGATAAGGAATTGGCTGGATGGTTGCACTCAGGGTTGTGGACAATGGCTCGATGTCTGAGTGGAGGCCAGTGACAAGTGGTGTTCCTCAGGGTTAGGATTGGGACTGACACTGTTTAATGTCTTTGTTGGCAACATGGAGAGCAGTTTTGAGTGTACCCTTAGCAAGTTCACCAATGACACTAAACTGTGTAGTGCAGTCAACACACTGGAGGGAAGGACTGCCACCAGGGAGACCTTGACAGGCTTGAGAGGTGGGCCCATGGAAACCTCATGAAGTTCAGCAAGGCCAACTGCAAGGTCATGTACATGGATCAGGGCAATCTCAAGCACAAATACAGGCTAGGTGATGAGTGGATTGAGAGCAGCCCTGCAGAGAAGGACTTGGGTTACTGGTGGATGAAAAACTGAGTATGAGCCAGCAATGTGCACTTACAGCCCAGAAAGCCAATTGCGTCCTGGGCTGCATCAACACAAGTGTGTCCAGCAGGTCAAGGGAGGTGATTCTGCCACTCTACTCTGCTCTTGTGAGACCTCACCTGGAGTACTGTGTCCAGCTCTGGGGCTCCCAGAATAAAAAAAGACTTGGACCTGTCCAAGTGGGTCTGGAGGAGGGCCACGAAGATGATCAAGGGGCTGGAGCATCTCCCCTATGAGGACAGCCTGGGAGAGTTGAGGTGGTTCAGCCTAGAGAAAGAGAAGGCTCTGGGGAGACATTATAGCAGCCTGCAGGTTCTTAAAGAGGGCCTGTAGGAAAGGTAGGGAGGGACTCTTTATCAGGAAATGTAGTGATAGGACAAGGGGTAATAGCTTTAAACTGAAATAGGGTAGATTTAGATTAGATATTAGGAAGAAATTCTTTATTGTGAGGGTGGTGAGACACTGGAACAGATTGCCCAGAGAAGCTGAGGTGCCCCCTCCCTGGAGGTGTTTAAGGCCAGGTTGGATGGGGCTTTGAACAGCCTGGTGTAGTGAAAGGTGTCCCTGCCTATGACAGAGGGGTTGGAACTAGATGATTGTTGGAGCCGTGCCAAACACCTGGACAATATATCAAGACTGATGGCAGATCTAACAAAACTTAATTAGGACAAAGATTATATTGCTTTAAGAATAAGATTATTCCAAACTGGCCAACAGGAAAAATTATTGTGTGTCTATGAAAGTCAGGCTGGAAAACCGCTTGGAGGAGTGTGTGTAGAGGGACAGGGCTGAAGACAGTCCCGTGAGAGAGCATGCGTGTGTTCATCCTGATTGGCAAAACAGTTCAGGAACTAGCTCTGTGAAAATAGCTTTGAATAGGTGAATGGTGGCTTCTCTGGAATAAAGGCTGCTGCTGCTGTAAATGAAGGCTGCTTCTGCTTAAAACATACAAAGCCGTCCTGATCAGTCATCACCACAAATCATTGCCACAGGTGATACTTAGGGTCCCTTCCAACCCAAACCGTTCTATGATTCCATGAAAAGCGGTGAAAGTGCAAATACAATTATATAGCAGCTACTTGGGAAATGGTATAACTATTTTAGATGAAACACAATTAAGAAAATGGAAAGGCCTTAAGACTTTACACTCATAGTTTTCAGTCCTTCTCTAAAGCTATGAAACCCTGTGGTATTCAGGGCCTTTGAATTTTATTTTATTTTCCCCAAAAGCTTAAAACTTTTTAGCTTATCTTAAAACAAAAGAGAAATTACAAAATACTGGGGGGAGCATACCACTACCTTACACTTGTCTTTTTAAAAAGGAAACTGTGTAAACATTTGCATCTTAGCTTTTAATATGGCATGCAAACTTATTATGGTATAAGGAAGAGTTGTTCAGAGAATAGTAGACACTAAGCCCTGTGGCCACCAGGAAAATCTGAATTCATTTCCTTCTTTGCCACAGATTTTTTTTTTTTTTTCTTTTAATCACCTTGAACATGGCGCTTTGTCAGTAAGGTCTCTCAAGACGTAGACTACCTCTCTACACAGGAACATCACAGTGATAAGTATGTAAGAGACAGTGAGCTGCTTCACTATTGCGCTGCTGGGAACCATGTGAGTACCTACATTAGTCATCCCCTCTCCTTGCCGCAGGCTGTGTCCTGAGGAAGATGGTTTCATACCTGGGTAGATGATGAATAACATCTCAGTGTTGTGGGTTGATCCCCAGGCTAGTGTTCGGTGGGCAACAGGAAATCATGTGTCCATGAAGAACCAAGTGTGAAATGCTGAGCCATATTGCCAAGCTGGAGAAAGACGCAGTGCTTCCATCTTGTGACCTATAGTGTGTACTCCATTATATTTCTTCATCCTCCTCAGCACAGCCTCAGGACGCTAGAATCCTGAGCCACGACTGGGTTTTAGAGGTGCTGTAGTAATGCAAGCACCACTGCTGCCACTAACCAGCTTGCTTTTGTATTAATAGTGGTCTTCTCTGCAAAACCACAAACCTAAGTTAATTGCACAAGGCAGGGGAATGTGGAGTTATTGCAATAATTAGACCAGGACAGCAGCCTCAGTTCAGAAGAACAGCTTTAAGCACAACTGTGCTGGAGAAAGTTCAGTCCAGCTCATTAGGACCAAATGTGAAGATCACAGCCAGCTCCTGAACTGTCTTTTTACAACTGCCTCTCCTACTGGCCACTGTTGTTTGAAGAGCTTTTGTTTGAAGGCAGCGCCTTTGCTTGATAGCATCTGCTTTTCCTCTCCTGCCCAGCCAAGCTGAGACTGTCAGCTCCCACCTAATGGTGACTTTGCCCTCTGCACCTGCTCTGGCCTGGGAAGCCAGAGGTTGTAAACCTCCTTCTGTGCCCTTGAGAGAATTTCCCATCTAATGTATTCTTGCATGTTGATTTGTTTGGATAAGCATGGGTAGAAGAAAACACAGGTATGCCTGTCATTGGGGTTAGTTACAGTTTATTTGTGGCACCTTCTAGTTTTTGAAATTCTCTGGGACTAATGGCTATCTTATGTTCCAATAATATTTAAGTTAGCTCTGTCTGCAGAAGCTGATTATCCGGTTTTTCTCCTTCACCTGTACTGAAGAGTACTGACCTGACAGGTTTGCTCTGCCAAGTGAAAGACCTGCTGGATTTTATACCTACTGCTCCCTCATCTGTTTAGAAGCTAGTTCTGGATATGGCAGTTGTCACACTGCCATAGCCAATGAGTCCTCACAGGGCTGAGGTTAGGCTTTTGTAGCAAATAAAATTTGTAGTCGCCCAAGTTACATCAATCAGAATGGAAATTAAGTGCAGTTGTTCTAAAGATCAGTACTGGATTAGTATTGATGAAACATTGTAATCCCCAATTTCTAAATCTCTTAAGAGTCGGTTGCATCCATAGTGGCATCTCCTTGGTCTCAGCAAGTCTTGGGCTTTAATGTGAGTCACTTCTCACTAGGGAAGGACAGTGATATCCACTTTCCTGCATGGAAATGGATACTGTCCTCCAGCTGTCCACGGCCTGTGGACTCCAGAAACAATTTAGAGGTTTGATAGTAATAGAAGCAGAGGATTGTGTTATAAGGCTGAGGAGGAAAAAGACCAAAAGGGGAAAAAAAGAGGGAATGACTTGACAACTGCACAGAGTTGAGGAAGGATGCCTGAGGAAAAGAAGTAAGCAATATGGATGTATTTCTAAAGAAACAGGATAGATAGGATTAAAGAAACCCCAGGAAAGTAAAAGTGAGGAAATGTAAAGAGAGAGGGCCTGAGAGGAAAAAGAAAAAGCACAAAACCAGAATATATAATGAAAAAAGTCTTGCTGAGTTGGCAGAGGAATGCCCCTGAAGGAGAAACATGCAGAACTATAAAGAATTGAGTGTTATGACAAGCCTGAGGCAAAACACAAGTCCTGGCATCAAGGGAAATGAAACTCACTGGAAGAAGGAAAAAGCAGGTTTTCAAACAGAATACAAACTACACATATTTAGAGTTAAGTTCAAGTCTTATTCTCTTGAAAGTTGATTCATCAGTTATCATGCTAAAATACTTACATTTTCTTTTCCTGGGTAGAAAAATCCCTGATAAGTTTAAAATGCTGTATTTTTTTAATAGCCTTTTCTACAAAAGGTCTCACTTTTTCATTACCACCACTAGATGGTATGGTGAATGGCCCAGAGAGTCTGCCACCTAAAGACTTTTTGGCAGGTGTAGCTTCCTCAATATGCATATGCCTGCAGCATAACACAGAGGAGAAATGCCCCAGATGGCTTAAGGCAGGTTGAATGTAGTTACTGTCAGACTGTGGTTGAAGCAGCACAAGTCTCAGTGTGGCCTGCATGTGTCTGAGTAACGTTTGAGAACTGAAACCTATGCTGTTGTCATTACTCTTCTTCCATGTGTACATCGGTGGCAGTCAGGTGCAGGACTATGGTGCAGATGTGTCAGGATTGGACTTCATAGATGCAAGAACAATGTCAATACTTATAAAAATGCACCAATCAACACGTTTGATATTCTGTGTAGTTGCTTTTCCACCCACTGGCACAGCTTTGTATCTCACTGGTCCTGGCTACTGCTCGGAAACTGAGTGCCAAAAGAAAACACCTCATTTTAGCAGGGCTGACTACAGGACTGAGGGAAACCTGAGCTCTTGAAAGCCTTCATATATTTTAAATGGAAAACATAATCTGAGCAGGCTAATTTTTGCAGAGAGGAGCAAGAATACAGTCAGATGATCATCTTATCCTCCAGAACAGTGAAAGTCATAAAAAGGAAATTTTGGAAATGGTTCCTCTGTCTCTATCTGAAGGATGACATTTCTTTTAGAAAGGAGTTGCTTTGTTCAGCTAAGTTTTCATTGAGACCAGAAGATTAATCTTCAGGTAGCTCAAACCTCTTAGCATAATTGATTCTAAAAATATCTTTTCAGAACAAGACTTGGAATATAACTTAATACTGTTTCAAGCAAAAGGGACAGAGCTCCAGTCTAGTCCTTCATGAATCTAGCAAGTGGTGCGTATTTTTTTACATATTTAAAACACCTTTTTCTTAGAGTAACTTATCTATAATGTATCTGATTTATGCAAAGCAGCTTACGTATGTGCCGATACAGAACTTCAGCTGCTATTCTGAGTTCTTTATCTTCTCAGTATTTATTAATTCTTGTATCCCCACTCAAAACATTTATCCTTGTTCTTGAAGGTAGAAAACCATCACCCTATGTCCTCTTATTTTGTTTGTAAATTTTTAGTTTTGAAACCCAGATGAAGAAAAGAAAACAAAAGGATCAGAGAGTAAACCAGAAGTTATTAGATGATTGAAAAAGATCTTTTCTCGGTGACAAAGAATGAAGGCAAATAAAACCCATTAGTTGAAATAGATACATTTTCTAGGCCTAAAATATTCCTGAGAAGTTACAAAGAGAGGAGCACAACAAAAGCAACTTTTATTTGTTTCAGGTCTTTGGAAAATTGTATTACTAGCTTTAAGGGCCATTGCTGCAAGTTCAACCAAATTAGAGAAAGTGTTATTTGTTCCTATTTCTAACAAATCACATTTGATGAGACTCTGAAGTATTGTCGTCAAAATAATTCCCTTGTGTATTTACTCATGTGGTATTTCTACACAATAGTTCTTTAATGTATTGCCATGCCAACATATGCCTTTCTGTTGAGAAGTTTTCCACATACAAATTATTCTTGCTACTTTTGTTGAACAAACAAGCCATGTGGTATAACTTGTTCAATTTACTCATTTTTACACTCACTCTGAAGGAGAAACATCTTTGAGAGTAACAGAGTTTGATTCTGTTTTTCAGATCTGGGTATTTTTCTTGAAGTGTTAATCTTTAGGCTCTGGTAACATTTTCAGAAATGCTGAGTGCCTGTTTTGAGAACAGGATTGTTCAGGGGAACACCACTACCTCTAGTACTCAGTCTTTTCAATAGCTTATCCCTGGAACAAAAACATCAGGGCACTCAAAGAACAAGCCATTTTGGTCAAAAAAAAAAAAAAAAGTGTCTTATTTCTGTAATGCTTCAGTTGCCTTTAGTAGTAGAGCCCAGCCAATCACCAGCCACCCTTGTAAACCCTTTTAAATGGGTGAATGAAAGTCTCTGAATAGGTACTTTGTCTTGAGCCTGGTAGTAGCAAATGTTCATACTGTGAGACTCCTACTACTAAAAGCAGCTTTAACGCACACTCTCACAGAGGCCCATGATCAGTAACCTCACCCAAAGCTTTGTTGTTGCCGGGCACTCATCCTGCTGTGAATGGCATAGACATTGTAAGCAAGGGGACTACTCACATGCCTTTTTTATATGTGTTATCTGGATTGGGAGCACAGAGCTCTAACTCTTGACCTGGAGTAACAGTAGCAAGCTCCCTTTTATGTTGATATAAATTAGGATTTGTACCCCTGACCATCCTGTGCTGTCATTTCTCTCTAGTTCTCATAAATCAGGTTTGCCCTCAGTGATTTGGAGGTCTAGAGACCCTTAGCAGATTGAGCTAGATCAGCAGTGCCAGATACCTGATGCACTCTGTGCTCAAGTCCTGTCTACGCTCTCCTTTTTGGGAGCACATTACCCATCATTGTGCATAGCTGTTGATATTTATTCTTGTGTGGTTTTAGAGTTTCCATTGTCCATATGTGAGATTATTGTGTATTCTACACTCATAGCTACAGAAAAGCTTGCAGTATGAGGAGAGATGGGTCATAAATATCTTCCTTTGTATGTTTAAACTCATGCCAATCCCTCCTGATATTATGTTCCATACTCAAGTATGTCAGCTGAAAATGCTCAGTCCTTAGCTCTTGACAGTTTTTCCTGAGGAGCTGTGGATAGTTTCAGTATCTGCAAGGTCTGTTCTTATGGTGATGAAGTGCTGTCAAAAAACTTAAATGGTTACTATATAGCTAGGTCCTAATAATTAAAGGTTCCTTTTTGATTAGGAACAAGTGGTTAAAATGTGTGTAGTTTCACCAGATGGGAAGCCAGCAGAAGCTCCACAGTACTGAAGCTACTTTGTTCTCGTAGTTTGTTTGGAAGGCAGGCAGAAGGAATCTGGACATTTACAGTAGGCCAAACTGGAGATACTTAAAGATCTAGAGTATGAGTCTCTCATCTGAAAGGAATATGAATGCAGCCTCCAGATTGCATATTAGCTGAGGGTGGAAGAAAAGCCTATTTCTCAATATTTTTCTGCAGGCCATTAGTGTGGGTCTGCTGCCGTCTTTTTAGCCATTGTTGCTATGAAAAATAGCAATTAAGGCTGGCAAGATAGCTGAAAAGGAACTTTTGTAAATATAATGACAATTAAATAATTTAATTCAACATTCTTGAAGACAGTGGTGACTCTACTATTTGCCAGTCTTTAATATTTGTACAGTGGTGGAACAGTTATGGGGATGTTTGCAAATCCCAGAAGATTAGTCATGGAAATCCATTCTTTGTTTGCTATTGATTATTTTCCATGAAGTTTCAGCCACCTACTCAGCAAATCAGGCAATGGATGAAAAGCATACTCATAACTCAAATAGTCAATAGCTGTTATGTTCATGAGCAACCAGCAACTGCAAAATGGGCCACCAATCCATTTGGCAAAAGCATACAGGGACAAAATGTGTTCCTCAACAGTGAGAAATATTTGTGAATAATTGTGAATTAGAGAAGATCAAAATTAGTGTCAGCTCATAAATAGTGTTCAGCTAGCTCTAACACTGGCTCTTAAAATCTAAAAAAAACTAAATTCCTGGAAGTGTAGAAAGTAGTCTGCCTATAGAGGACGTATCTGATATAAAGATAATATATCTTTTTAGTCACCTTATGCAGCCACTTGGAGAGGATTCAGTCCAACCAACAAAAAAAATACATTCGCATTTTCTGCTGCTGTGCAGCTTGTCCATTTGCATACAAATGTCCAGCACTATAAAGACTGGAGCATCAAAAGTAAAGCTCGTTATAACCTAAAGAAATCTACAGGGAAAAACATTAAAGCTACTTCAGTATGGTTACAACAAGGTGCCTCATGGCAGTTTGATGTTGAATCAACGTAATGTTGTTTCACCAATGGAATATGACAAAGTGATAAAAGCAAGACTTTTTTTTTTTTCTTCTAACAAAGCAGTTTCTGGCAAATTAAAGGCCAAGTACAGTATTGGGAAGACATGTCATGTGCAGGAGAAGGTGTAAAATGAAATCTCTAATAGACACTTCAGAGTTCTTCAGACATCTGAGATCATAGGGCTGAGGTGATGTGTGAGAACATACACAGACCCTCTGTAGTGAGGTGATTCTCACCCTAATTATGAACAGCTTGATCCATGTAGGCATGCCTTTGTGGATTAGGCCTCAGTGCCTATATTGGTTACTGGACAGAAAACAACTTTCTATGATGTTATGGCTTTTGTAATTCACTCAGGTATTTTACAGACACTGTGGAAGTGAGACGTAAAATAGGATATAATAAATACACAGATCTCGGGAGCTACAGGGCTTTTACTGTGCTGGATGTTCAACACTGTAAGCACAGTACAAAAATCTGCATATCACAGACAGGGCTGTTCTGTTTCTTCTCTGAACGTTTCATTGCTTGGCTAAGTTAATTGTACACAAGCACAGCATGATGTTCCTTAGCTGCTTCCTTTCAAGCTGAGGGAAAACACTTGATAAAGGACAAAAAAGCTGATTTGCAGCAGATCAGTCAAAGCAAATCCCATTTTAATTGGAAAATGTGAAGGCATTTCTTCTTATTTAGTCATCTTGCCTGCCAAACTTGTACCTTCTGTCTCCAGCCATTTCAACACAAGCCTTTTTTACATTCTTTGTGTGTGTATGTTTAGAAATGGAAAAGTTTCTGCCTATTTTTCATACTGCAAAGTTACTGAACTGCTTCAGCTTAGATTTAATGTTTTGTTCTTAAAGACTAGCTGGAAATTACCAGCTTGAAATGTGAGTTTCAAAGCTCTTCATAGCTGATACTGTAGTATTATCAGAAGATAAGGAGAGATGAAAGGAACTTTCAATAGAATGTTTATTCATTTTGCTTCTTAATTAATTGTGGTGGGTTTACCTTGGCTGGGTGCCTGGTGCCCACCCCTAGTCCCTCTATCACTCCCCCCACNATTGTTACCTTTGAGTGTTAGTTCCCTGCAAGGAGGACTCTTTCCACAAGGACCTTTTGCTAGCTTTTTGGACATCGAAGCTGTTGTCTCAGGATAGTATTCTGTCAGTAGCTCCCAGTGGTTCATCTGTCTTTGTTTACTGGAAGCTACCTTACCCTCACTTGTGCTAGTGTGACTGACTTCCAACCTAGATCTGTGAAATGGTCCATGTGAAAATAAAAAAATGAAATGTTCACATTTCAGCAGGGCCAGCCCATTTTGCGAGTCTGTTCTGGAGTGCAGTCACACGAGCTGTTGGATTGTGCAGGGTATTAACTTCTGCCAAGGGGCTATGGCTGTGAGAAGCAGAGCTAGGAACCTGTGATGGAGGATATTCTGTTGAAGGAACAATGACAAGGAACAACAGCCTGAAAATAAAGATTCTTTTTAGAATTAAAAAGGCAGTATTCTTGCTATTTCTGCAGACTCCTTTATAAGTATTTTCTCCTATTAAAATGAAGGTCCCTGTCGTAGGTACTTCCAAGTTCAGTTTTTGCTGGAAATGTTTCACATGCCCTACATGTCATGAAGGAGTTGAACAGGTTGTGCCTAAACTTGAGAGAAAGTGTATGTAAATAGATGGATTTTATTCTTTTAGCATTTAGATGTTTTAAAGGTGATAGAAAGTCACAACTGACTTCAGTGAAGATGGAATTAAGCCCTAAACTAGTAACTCCTGTTCTGCGATACAGTCATTGAAAGACTAATCAAGCAGGTAGAAACACTTTTGCAAAGTGTTCCACTCATCGTATGGCTCAGCCTAGTTCCTTAATCTAGGTCTCTCAGCAGCATGGCTGCTTTGATCTCTTTGTGCTTTGCAATAGCCTGAAGCATCATAAAATCCCTCGACCCAATGCCCTTTGCTATATATAAGCGTATTCTTTGACACACTGCCTGGAACAGACATACTTCAGCTAGCATTGAAGTCTTTCTAAATAGGAGTGTTTTGTGGTTCTTTTGTTGCTCTTGTTCTTGTTTTGTGTGGGAGTATGGTATGTTTTGTTGATTTAAGATGTTTCTGCAATTTTAGGGACTTCTTAGTGGTTCATTTGGTGTTTGAAGGCAGCTGGATTCTTTTATCTCTAAACTTGCCAAATAGAATTTATTCCACAAACCCTTTGGCATTTACCAGAATATGCTGCCAACCCTGACTTTTTAAAATAACTCTATAGTTTCTTTTTCTTGTGCTGTCTGTCATCTTGTTTTCTAGGTATTTTGAGTATAGAATAAAAGCTTGAAAACATATGCACAAAGAGGGCACATTTAAAAAAGAAGTCTGAGTTTTTGAAGAAAAATGAGGTGAGAGACAAAGGCATATCATAACATAGACCATTTAGGATCAAATGTGGATCATCAGTTTCATGCAGAGAAATCTCAGAATTCACTTGTAGCTGGTAATTGAGCACATGGAAATTGTTTCTATGAAAATGAAAAATCATGAAATATTGCAATGCCCATGCAGTGAACACTGCCATTTTGTGGATTGCTTTTCTATGCAAATGGTTTTTGTTTTGTTTGGATCTGTCTTTTCAGGAGGGGTCTAATTCAGAGTTCCTGGTGAAGTAACAAGGAATCTGCATTCTGAACATTTGGAATGTCATCACAGATATTTCTGTTGAGTACTGTAAATGGAAAATCCAGAGTTGTTAGAACAGACTTCTCAAATCAAACATGATGCAGAATACATACATAACTACAACTCATGAACCCGTAATACATAACCTTTCAAACCTTGTTTTTTCCATTTGTCTGAATGTATGTATTGTATTGATAATTTAGGGAAGAACAGTGATGAGAAACAAGCTAATAATGCCCTTTGAAGAGGAGAAGAATGGGAAATTTCTTCCTATACTGCAGTCTTCTCATACATCAGACTTGGGGTTGATGACTACTTTTTCAGAGGGAGAAGTGTCTCTTGTCATTGCTGGACAAGGAACAGGAACATTCAATACTGGGGGATGTTCAAAATACTGCTGATGCAGCTTAGGAATATACATGTACATATCAGGTTCTTGCTCAGTGCTGCCTGGCCCAGATGGAGTACTATGACATGAATTATTGAAGAGGTCTGGGTGATATCCAAGGTCCTGGCATTCTCCCCATAGGTCTCTTGTATGCTGGGATATCTCCAGCTGATGTTAATCAGCAGGGGTGACATTTCCTCCATGGTGACACTCTGCGCTGTCAGCTTCCCAGCCAGGCAACAACTTGGAAAAAGGAAGTCCTCCTCACTTTTTCTTCATTCTGTATGATTTCTTGTGGTGAGGTACTGGCATCTTGAAAATGGGTCCAATACCCATGTCTTAATGATTATCCACACCCATCAGAGCAGAATGTTTTATTTATTGCCAGCTAACCTAAAATCCCCCATAAGATAAAAGCGGAAGGATAATTTATTTATATAAGCCAAATTTAGACAGCAAAATTAGTATGTACAGGAACAAGCCAAGAGGAATAAAAGCAGATCTTTATATCTACATGTATTTTAGTTCATCTTCATCTAATAAGTAGTTATAATGCTTTGGTGCTTTATGGCTGGGATCCAGTTCATGGACAAAATTCACTGCTTTGGATTTAAGTGTCGCTAAAAACCCGCTCTGTTTGGGAGTTACTTGTGTGTGGTAACTGGCCAAACTTTTATTGGAATTCTGTTCAGATTCAAGCATTCTTTCTCTTTCTCTTATTGTTTTCCTGTAATTCATCACTTTCTCTAGAGGTCGGTTTGAATATTCTTGTACAGGACAAGTGACAGTTCACCTTATTGTAGGAATGTTGATGTATTCGAGATGACAGGTAGACAGATCCATCCCCTTTCCAGATGTCATACAGGCTGGTTGCTTTACTGGACTACAAACAAATCATTTGCTGAAGTGCTGGGGCCTGATTTGTGGGCTCAAGTTGGAGTTGACCTGTGGATGAGTAATAACCTAGCAGAATGTTTTGTTTTCCCTATTGATTTCAGGTTCCAGAGGCAGAACCTGCCCACCTGTGCCTCTGTGTGTCTGCCCTCACCCAGGTGGTCATGATTGGGGTGGCGGGAGAGGCCAGGGCTACTTTAACCAGAAGCTGATCAGTTGGAGGAGTTTTCCTGTTGGGTGTGGCTTCTATTGAAGCTGGTGGCATCTTGCTGAGCTCTCTCAGTGGTGTCCTTCCGTGTGAAGGGCCAGCGAGGGAGCCATCTCTGTCTGTTGTGCCCAGCAGGTGATGCTGGCACCACAGTGGGCAGGGAGGGAGCTGGGCCCACAGGAACCTATGGCAGGATTGTTTGAAAGAAGACTTCCAAAGGGATGTTGCTGGCCGTCAGGCAACTGGTGGCAGCATAAGATGATGATGGCTGAACTGCCACAACATTAGCTCATTGTGAGATAAAAATCCTTTCAGCTGATTGTTGATGCTCAAACCTGAGTACATAGTTCTTCACAAAGCCATATCCTCATAAACCAACACTAATATGGGGTACAGGCATGTAAAAGAGATCAGAAGTTGGTTGCATTACCAATTCTTGAGGCTCATCATGACAATAACCAGTGTCTTTGGGAAGACAGTGGATTTGACATCAAGGTTTCCCAGGCCTTGACAGGTATGATGACAGGTTATTTTCTGAACCAGAAAAGAGGGGAGGATTGCTTTCATTGCTGCTGAGAAACATGGAATATACAAGGGATTTTTTTGATAAAATGGGATTTGGTTGAATTATTCAACAGTAAAGCATTCTCCCCATCCAGGAGGTATAAAAGTTATCTGTGCATTGATTTTCCAGTGTAAAGGAGTTAGCTGCTGTACTACCGTGGTATATAATGGGCTTTTACAGACAGGAGGTAGATCAGAGGTCAAAGTGAAATGTGACTATGAAGACCCTTAATCGCTACTTTGTAATAGCTCCACTTAATAATGTTACATGTAAGAACAAAAAGATTTTTTTCCTAGAGTGTCAAACGACAGGACAGGGGGAAGTGTTTTTAAACTGAAGGAGGGTAGGTTTAGGCTAGGTCTTAGGAAGAAGTTCTTTAGTACGAGGCGGGTGGCAAGACTCTGGAAATAGATTGCCCAGAGAGGTTGTGGATGCAATGCTCCCCCCCTCCCCCCCCCCTTGGAAGTGTTCAAGGCCAAGTTGGATGAGGCCTTGAGCAACCTGGTCCAGTTGAGAGGCATCCCTGCCCATGGCAGGGGGGTTGGACTAGATGATCTCTAGAGTCCCTTCCAACCTAAGTCATTCTATGATTCTATTAATTTCTAGCTCTACTCTGTTCTTTATTACTATATGCAATTTCAGCTGCAGCAGAGGGACTGAATGTTAGTGGAACTATCCTAATGAGAGAAGAAAATGAAAAATAATACCTATCTTGACTTTAGCCTGTGTAGATATATATACTGTTTTCCAATTTCTTTGCATATGTACATAGATAAATTCATTGAGAGCACAGCATAATAGGGAGAAGAGACTTATGAAAAACTTGGCTTTTACCCATTAGTGTTTACTGTAACTTTTTTGTTTGCAAAACTCTCCTTTGCTCTTCTTCAGACTGCAGACCCACTTCTTAATTATTGTGGATGGAAGCCCAACTCCACTGAGGCCTGTAGTAAATACCACATTGACTTCACTGAAACCAAGATTTTGCCCTGCATTTATAAAGTGGTGAAGCGCTACTAAACCACACATACCATAATGCACACCCAAAATGCCAGTGGTTTCTTTTTAGGGATTGGCAAAAATGCTATTGTGAGATCACGGAGTATTAAACCGGTGTTTTTGTTGTCAGATATCCAGCAGAACCTTTGTTGGTATGCAGAGGAATGTTATTAAGCACTCCACTCCCAACACTGTTCTTTATGTCAAATGGACACTGTACATTTTCACGTTACTTTGGCTTTTAAATATATTTGCCTATTTGAAGTGCTTTTATGAATACATGAGATTCATCTGCAGTTGCCCAAAAATGTTTTGTGTTTTAGCATGGTTTCAAATATCACAATTTTGTGTATGAGCACAGTGTAGGATAACCAACCTCTGCAGGTCTCTGTTATAAGCTTCTCAAATGTTTCTGATTTGCTTCAGAAGAACTTTGTCTAGGCATAGAAGTGGAAGAATCCTTGGTGCCAAGACTTCTTATAAGGACAGTTAACTATAATTCTGTATTACACTTTCTCCCTAGGAACTGAAATAATTTTGTGTAGATCACTGTACATTTCAGAAAGTGGTACTGTCTATCACTTCTGAATTGATCTAGATAGAAACTACTTGTTGAAAATCAAAGAGTATTTAATTAATACCAAGTCCAATCTGTACAGATCTGCCCAAGAAGTGAGCACCATTGTAGCCATGCAAACTGAAAGTACCAGAGGAAACATGGAGCTGTAATAGCGGTTTGCTAGGAAATGTGAAATAGATGTATAGATGAAATAGATGTGGCTGACACATTTAGGAAGTTTGATGTTTTTTTCTTAAGTATACTGTGATTGCCCAAAATTATAGGCCTTCTTATGGATATGTTCAAACCAAATTGTTTTTTGTAAAGGACTCAGCTCATAGACTAGATTGTTCATCTTGTGTCTCCATATTTAAATGTATTTTTATGTTTTGTTCATTGAATTAAAGAAGATTGCTTCCTGCAGGGACTTAATACAAGACTCTCTAAAAGTGTAGTTCTCCTTACAGTCAAAAGATGGTAGCACAATTTCTATTCCACATGGCCCAGCAACAGAGCAATAGCTATATGCATCATATGCATCCATTGTTTGCATTTATAGGAAGGGATATGGCAATAAAAGAAGGCTGAGAATCTGTAGATGAGATCACAACAACCAGTTGTTTGTCAAGCAGTGGTTATGACCATGATCTTCTCTGGTAGACAGTAATTCTGAATGTGGCCATGATGGCCAGGCTTAATTTGCTCTAGTGCAGCTATCAAGCCAGCAGTGCCAGGATGGGCATCTATAGTGAAGGGCTTAGTGAAAGGCAGAGCAGGCTGAGAGAAAATTCAATGAGAATGTCCTTCTCGCCATCTCTGATGTTTTCAATAATGTCTCTAAAAGCAACCACTGATGTAATAAAAGCAGCAACTATTGATTAGTATATGTTAATCTTGAAGTATTTTATAGTAAGATTCAAATAGTTTATAGCAAGAAATTGGTCCTTCTGTGGGAAAGAGTAGTAAGAGTTTCTCTAATTTAAAAAGAAGTCACCACACATGAACTGCCCAAACAGAGAGCTAAGGCTGTTCCCTGAGAAATGTGGGCTATTCTCATCACATTTTATTTTCTAGGAATACAAAGCAAATAAGATGCTGATGCTAAAGAAAAGGAACTATCTGCTTTTTTTTCACAAGTCAACAATGGGATTTCAATCCCATTTTATCTGTAATGAACCTTGTTAGAGCAGTTATTTGCTTGAGCATACTGCTGATTGTAGCAGAATCTGGAAAACTTATTTTACACGGGGGATACATGATGTTCTTCAGCAAAGTAGAATCATTTAGGATCCAATATTCCTAGCACAGAAATATTTAGATGCGTATGATACCACATCTGAGCTGAGAAAGCAGGAACAGGGCTGCATGCAGTGTGTGTGAAGATCATGATGGAACATTTGTATCATTGAATAATATGGCGAGTACCCCTGTACACACTGAGATGCTACTGTGAATGTGTTTAGAAATAATACTAATAACTCAAGTATTTTGCTTTTAGATGTGTAATAACTACTTCAAGAATTCCAGTTCTGCATTGCAGTGCCTGTAAAAATTGTGCTTAGTCCTAACAGGTTAAGCCTATGCACTAGAATTAGGCACCTTATGCAGTCAGGGAAGAGCCTTCAGGCTCAGTGTAGAAGTAGTCAGAAGAAAGCAGTGAGCACAGGACTTTGTCCCCATTTTCTTGCTGTCAGGAACCAAGGTGCAGTTGTAAGCCACATATTATCACATCTTTCTACTGAGGATTCCCTTATAGATGTCATCTACTGCAACAGGATTGTATTTGGAGAAGGCAAAACAAGTAGTGGTATTTTTCAATTCTCTGGCTTCAGATTGAGTGGTACAATGAAAACATTGCCAAAAAAGCTGTGCAGGTTAAGGCAGAAGCCTGTTTCTGGTGCAGATACAAGAGCATTATGCTGCAAAACCAAGGGTTTGATTTCTATTCCCTGATTTCTGCCTCAGCCTGAGAGCAGGAGGAAGTTTGCAACTCCTAGAGCCAAAAGATTAGTTCCAGGCACTGGGATTATCAGAGATCTAAGTAAATCTCTGTGTTATCTTGGGAAAATGATGGCAGGAGCAGACTCACACCTTTGATCCCTTCCCACCAAGCCAGAGCCCTCTCACTTCTAGAAATCAAGGGCCTCTCTGTGTATGGAAAAGGACTTCTGCAAAATCTGTAGAAGACAAAAGATACCGCTAACATACATCACTGCAGCTCTTTCCTCCCTCTTCCAACAATGTTCATCTTATTTCACAGTGATTTCTGTAGCATTCTGGTTCTCTCTGGGAATTCATTTTTTTCAGGAATGGCATAGTATGTGGTTGCTAAATTTTAAGTATTCCACTCAAATAGCTGATTCAGAATGGAGTGCTGGAAAAGATTGCTAACGTGTGTTTTTAATAAATGCTTTCATCATTTCCATTCCACTTGGAACCCCCACATGCCCAGAAAGTTACTCAATTCGTTCTAAATTGGAAATAAAGTCATAGAGGTCTAACTAGCTGAATGCGTTAGCCATATTGGAATAGAATTCTCCTGGATAATTTTGGTTTGTGTCTTTTTAATTTGTTTCCTGGTATTTAACAAACATAAAGACATTCCAAGTAAGTAGTGCTGTTTGGAAAGTTCCCCCTGGATGTCCTTGGAGTCTGGAGACATCCATTTCAGTTTGGAACTTCTGGGGCACAAATGGTGTCACAGCAGGCGACGAAGTATCTCTGCACTGACTTGATGAAGCAGGAAAACTAAATGTAATTATTTCTTCTTTTTTGAGCTCCCTGGGCTAAACTGAGAAGTTGTGAATGCTGGTTATGGTGATGATTTTGAGGTAGTAAAATGCAGGAAGAACAGGGAAGGCGGGCAAGACAAGGAGCAAATTGTGCCACCAGCTACTCATTTGTTTTCCAAATAAAACTGTGTTTGAGTTCCCTTTTAGAGGTACATCTTCCCATGTGTATACCAACACCTCTGTTCTGCCTGCTGTCTCTCGCCTGCTGTCCTGTAGTAACTGTAAGCAAATCAAACAATTTTATTTAATGAAAAAGGCAGAGTCCTGCAAACAGGACATTGCATGTAGTGTGTTCAAGAGGCTCTTGCTAGATACGTCATTAAAACACGTCTGGATGTGATTGAAATCACTAATGGTAGAACATGCAGCACTGAAAAAGGTCTTCAATGTGACACTAAATCCATGAGACAGCTAAGAAGCTGTTATGCCTCTTGGATGCAGTGCTCTTTGGGCATGAGACAAATTCAACAACACTTTTTTTTCTCTTCCAAACTTATGTCAAGAGATACAATCCAAAGCTCAGCAGATAAGTACGGAAACTCGGATAATTTTATGCCTGAAGTAGAAACTCTCCATTCCATGGAATCTTGCAGATTTGTTTCCCACTTTTCAATTATAATGTTAAAGCTTATGTGTCTGAATTTCCTGTGTTTCTGGATAAAGTAGCGAGGCACGGATGAGGCTTTCATGTTTCACTTCTGCACTGCTAGAATGCTGTAATTTCAGATAGTAAATAAAAAAGTTTACACTTCTGCAACCTCCTGTGCTGCAGTTATATAGACCTAGTGCAGCTTCTTTCTACTCTAACCGTTCTGCACCTACAAATCAGATCGTGACTGCTGGCTAACATTCTTTTGATATTTCAGGGCTTTAAAAAAAAAAACAGTTTAAAAGCAATTTATTTCATATGCATTTTATTTGTATAGAATGGATGCAGAAAGATGTTGAGTGCACAATGTTAAGTGGCAACATTTCAGGTAGGATAAATTTATTTGGTCTGGAGATATAAGAGAAAATCTGGAAGCGTTTGTACTATTTTGGATTGAAAAGGGAAATGTTATCACACAGTCTTTGTGATTAGAAACTTACAGTTCGACCACCTTGTAGACCAAGGAAAATCATCAGGTTCCAAGCAGATAGTAGAACTAGGAGTCTGGTTTAGATCCAAGACAACCTTGCTGTGATCACAGGCAACTCAGAGTTCTGGACATTCTGATGTAATAACACTTGACCCAGTAAATGGGGGACCATTTTCAAGTATTTCTTGTAAAAACAGTCTTAAATGATGTGAGATACAGTCTTTGCATATGAAAAAAGGCAAGACATCCTGACTAGGATGGACTGTTGAGTTCCTGCATTGGCCTTTTGCAGGTCTCTTGATTTTTTCCTACATTGCTCAGCCCTCTTAGAAACATACAGACTTGTATTTCACTATTCACAGGGTTTATCTGAGGTGAAGCACCTTGTTCAGAGATGTTACTTTGCATATTACATTGTCATAACATGTAATTTCACAGAGCAGTCTGTGTTCCACTCTCGAGGCAGTTGAACATCATCTCTGCTTCTCACCCTAGGGAGTGACTGGTTCATTGGCCATGTCATGCAATCATATCACAAAAACCTTGGGGACTGTCAATGTTTAATCTGCCCTTAATGAAGACTGCCAGATCAGCTTACACTATTTGTCACTATTTTCTAGCCTGGCTGCCAGAGCCTTGGCAGTGATTTCTGCTTCTAAAACAGGAAAAGAAATGGGCAGGCCTGCAGTTGGGAGCTTTAACTGAAATTGAAATCCATGAGAAACCCAGGCAGAAATCTACCTTTGATTTATTTCCTGTGTATTCTAGGCTAGATGAAATCAGATTACTTGTAATCCCCATAATGACCATTTCCTTGGCTGAACTCAGGCAAGATCCGTGCAGGGACTGAGGCCAGATGTAGGGCTTGCCTACTCTCTGGGGTAGGCTAGAGTTCAGGAACCCTCGATCTGGAAAAGTCATGGTGGAGTGCAGCCTTGTGCACAGCACTATGACTTATTAGTGACCATGCACCGAGCCAAATTGTGTGTTTCTGCACTGACCTCCCCAACATTTCTGGTTTATGAGTCAGTATGCAGATCCCTGCCAGCTCAGGTGGCCTTACTCCCACATTGTAGACATGGTCTTAAGTACCTAATGGCCACCTTAAACGCTTCAGGCAGAAATGTAGGTCTTAGAAACCTGCCACGTAACCCAGGTGTCTAGAGATGCTAAACAGCAGCAAGGGCTGAGCAAATGGGCATCTCCCTCATACCTAGACATGTCAGGACCATTGTCGAATACACTCTGCCTGTCCTCTCTGAAGCAGTTTGTCTGGCAGAGCTCAGAAAACACCTGTTGAACCCCAACAAAATAACTCCTGCCATCAGGGACACAGAAGCCTGATTCTACTCCTGATGAACAGCCAGTTACTGAAGCAGAGATTGGACTTTCAAGGTTAGTGCCTTAAACAACAGCCTGACTACTAGGCTACACAGTGGTCTTTGTTCTCTCCCTCACTCTGCTATTTAGTAATATCAGGACATCAGCTTCGGGAGGGTTCCTACCTTAGAATAACCTAAAAGGATATGATTAAATAAGGGAATGTTGATTAAGCTTTCATCTGGCTGCTAGTAGATTCGATCCCTAATCTGTCGTCTCTTGAATACTGTAATTGCCTCTCTTCTCTTCCCCAGTCAGCTTTTGTGAGATAGGGAAGTTAACTCAAGAGAATGGGTATGTAGGAACCCTGGTTG
>VYZX01011716.1:0-33551 GCA_013401335.1 Brachypteracias leptosomus
GTCCCGGCTTTGTCTCACCCAGCGTCGCCATGGAAGAAGAATGATTTTGAATGGGGCCCTGAGCAACAACAGGTCTTTGATCAGATCAAACAGGAGATTGTGCACGCAGTAGCCCTCAGACCAGTCCGGGCAGGACCAGAAATAAAGAACATGCTCTACATTGCAGCCGGGAAGAATGGTCCTACCTGGAGCCTCTGGCAGAGGGCACCTGGGGAAACCTGAGGCCGACCTCTGGGCTTTTGGAGTCGGGGATACAAAGGTTCTGAAGCCAACTACACTCCAACAGAAAAAGAGATACTGGCGGCATACGAAGGAATTCGAGCTGCCTCGGAAGTGGTTGGCACTGAAGCACAGCTCTTCCTGGCACCCCGACTGCCGGTGCTGGGCTGGATGTTCAAAGGAAAGGTTTCCTCAACACACCATGCAATATGTGTATATATATGTATTATTTTGTCTCATCAATAAAACTCATTTTTACAATTACCTGATGAAATATAGGGACTAGTAAAGGGAACTGCAGTTACAGTTCTTAGTCTCTGCAGTTTTAATTATTTGTGATGTTCATTTAGTTATTTGTGATGTTCATTTAGTTATTTGTGATGACAGGTCCTATCTGTGCTGTCTCTAGAAGATGCATCATCACTTTCATAAAGAAAATGAAGTTATTTGCATTCCTCATTATAGAAAGTAATTAAATATATGGAGATGGATATCTTACTAAAATGGGAAATATATCAGTAATTAAACTGCACAGATGGAATAGAGATAATTAAAATATATATAAAATTTGACTTTACAAGCCATAAAAAGAAACCCATCTGTTTTAAACGAAAACATAGGCAAGTATAAAATCAGCTTGACTTGTAGTTTTTTTTCATAGCTCTTGAACACCTGTGCAGAGCACTTCACTAGTGTAAGTGACGCTGTTTTTGCTTTTATGAGCGAAGATTTTATTCATATGAGTAGAAGACTATAAATACAATACACACACTGCTGAGCCCACAAGTGCATAAGACAGACTGCTTGCCTCACAGGTTTGTCACAGGAGTGCTGCATTTCTGCTTTGAGGCTTTTATTAGTGCAGGCTCCTGTCTCCATGTTGCATCTTACTAGAAGGTCATAGGAACAATCGTGGATCTGCATAATCATGCCTTCTGAAGAAAATAGTATGTAGGAATTTATTCTCTGAAATAATTTATTGCATTACATTTCGTTTCAAGTTTTTTATATTTGCACAGCAACACTGTATTGAACACTGCCTTTCTTATTTTTATTTTTTTGACCTTTCAGGACTTAAACTTACCTGGTCCATAATACAAGGAAGTCCACTTCCACTTTTTTTTTTTTTAACTTAAGTGTCAAATTATGGGATTTTCTTCAAGTTTTTCAGCATTCTTCAAATCTGTGGAAAATCCCTGAACTTCAATTATGTATTTAGTGCATGCTATACCCCATATTCACAGTTCTGAAGTATGCTGTGTATCTTGGGCTAGTTAGGTACTCAGCTGGAACACAAAATGGATTATCTCAAAAAATCTGGACAAAACTGAGAAGACTTACATTTTATAGTTAGCTATTACATGAAATGTCATGGCCAGAGAAAATAGTTCTTTGGGACTAGAAAGAATACTGAAGAGCCTTGGTAAAATACAGTGTTTTCTGTAAAGGGAAATCTGATGGAGCAGTTGCAAATATAAAACTTTTTTTTACTAGCCACAAATATAAAAAGTGTTGGCTCTTCTCATCCAAACAGCAGTTTCCTACAAAATTAACTAACTTTTCTAAGAGGGAAACAAATGATATGTTTTCCTATCAAAACTTTTAAAATCTCTGTTGTGAAATGAACATTATATTGAACTAAATATTAGTTAATGGCAGGGCATATTGTTTCTCATAAAAATCTGCCATGACCATGGTTAAAAGTTGGCAGAAAATAGTGTAGAAAGAGAGAAATATATATATATGTAAAATGATGAAGAAAAGAATGAAAAATTCCAATATTTTAAATTTTAAGCAAAATATTTAAAATCTTAATCAAAATTAGGACCCAGCTGCAATGTAGCAACAAACCCTGAGGATGTGCATTTATTTATCAAGCATAGACAACATAGTAGAAGAAGGGATAGGAAGTTTTTGATCAAAGACGTTTATTTGACTGTCTTTTGCTTTAGTGAGCAGATGGAATACTTATTTCTGTGTAAGAAGCCTCAGATTGCCCCCATTCTGCAAAGCATATGCTATTATTTAATGTAGCCTGGGATAGTTGTGTTGCTGTTAATAATGGGATGCACAAATCTTCCTAGAAATGGGCTTTCTTTGGTTGTGATTTTGCCAGATTTGAACCATTTGGTCTGAAAATTTCAATGCCACAAACAGATTTATTAAAGTTTTGTGAAAAATGTTGCTGTCCTTTGAAGAACAATATCAGAGAAACTGTTTTGCTGATCTGTATTAAGGAAAGCAGAAATGTTTTCTTACTGATAAATTACTTCACATTCATGCTTGAGAGTGGCTACTTGAAAGCTAATGGACTGGTGACCAAGGTGGAGATTATACTTACCACTACTGTGAACATTTATCTCAAAGCCGACTGGTTTTGTAGGAAAGACGGAGACAATGATGTTCTCCAAAGATATTGACTACTGGATGGATGTTTTGCCATCTGACGGTTCCTGCCTGCCAAAATGACTGGTTACTTATTATCCCACCAAAGCATGCCAGTGCAGTGGCTCAAGGGGATGACACAGAAACATCCTTTTGCAGCGGTGGGGAGGGAGGAGGGATACAAAAGCAACAGGAATGCAGATAGGATAGGAACAGGGGAGAGGAGACTGCAACTGTCAGAGGAGATCTGACCATGCTTTAAGGAGAAAACACCCTAGGAGTGATCACAGATGCTGACAGGGACAGAGGCAGAAGAACCTGTAGATTTTAAAGCATACACCTTTTGTAGCCAACAGCAGTTCTCATTTCTACACTCTTTTTGGTTCAGGAGTAGCTAACAGCAGGTTGGATTTTTTTTTCTAATTGGCCTTCATTAGTTCAAAGGATGAAGCCTATGCTGAGGATCTAGGAGACCAAACTGATGTAATACTAGCAGCCAGGAGTCAAAATAACCCTACCTGGCTGTTTCTGGCCCAGGCTTGAGCCTTTGTGCTTTGAACTCTCTCATCTTCTGGCCTTAGGCTACTATGTCCCATCCCTTTGATCCTGAACTTTCTTGTGAAGGCCAAAATTGGGCAAGAGCAATTGTTTATGTAGTATGGATGGGATAGCAGGTACTTGTTTTCAATTTTTGTTTTCTGGCAAGGAACAGGAAAATTACATCCAGAATTTTGTAAAGAATAGAAGCGTTGAAATCTCTTACACTCAGAAACTGAGGAAGGTCATGCTTAATTGTTTCCTTGCATCAATGCTTTTGAGTTTTTATAAGAGAAAAGGTGTGTAGGGAGATGTAATGCAATTTGTTAAATCTATTTGATATAGGTGGAAAAGTAGAATTTTGACATACAAACTTTAAGTCTGCAATATAGGATTATTTTCCAATTAAATACAACTTGAAAGGAGTCATTTGGCACTTCATTATATGAAATCGCTTAGATTATCTCAGGGAAAACTGCAATGAGTGAGAAGAAGTGTTGACAGATTTGGAAAGGTGGTGAAGTCATTTATTCCAATGGGATGCTATGCTATGGGTGATCTTTCGGCTTGCAGAATCTGGAAAGTGTATTATGCTCTAATCCTTTTAAAATGCACTTAATATTTTTCTAATGGGCCCTGTTTTCCCAAACTTCTGAATCTTAAATTTCAAACTTAAAATTATTGTAAATTTGGATTGTGATTTGTGCAATGTTTCTGGGAAATGCATATTTTAGCTACTTATATTTCCAAATACTGTATTTATACAGGTTTTCATTCTTTGCCACTATATTCACTTGGGGATATTGAGCCTATTGAATTTATAATTTATAATTTATCTCTGGAAGGTAAGTGTATATGTAATGAGGAGGGTTTTGAGAGTGTTGACATGCTTACTGTAATTCTCAGTTGGCTGTTAGCTTTATAAAAGTAGTGCTGGTAGCATGAGATTTTAAGTTAAATGTTCAAAAAAATCTATTTGATTACGGTGAACTGCCTTTGCTGTAGTGTCTGAATTGATAACTTCTGGGTCATTTTCACTGATCCTAAATTGCAAAGTTACTCATGCATTTCACTGATATCCTTCATAGCCCTTATGAAAAGAACAGTGTAGTGCTTATTTGAAGTAAGAACAATAAACATAGAATCATAGAGATGTCTAGACTGGAAAAGACCTGTACGATCATCCAGGCCAATCTTCAACCCAACACTACCACGTCCACCCCTTAAAACATATCCCTAAACACCTGATCTAATCAGCTCTTAAACACCTCCAGAGATAGAGACTCCACCACTGCCCTGATCAACCCATTCCAATGCCTGATAACCCACTCAGCAAAGCGGGTTCAGAAATGTTCAGAAATGGTGAAGCCAAAGCAGCCCATGTCCTAGGGATGCAATGGATCCTATCCCTAGGCCACAGCTTAGGAGGTCGCGAAAGTACAGAAACCAGCAAGAAAATGGATTTTTGTAAAAAACGTCTATGTTTTATGTACATCCAGGTATAATAGAACTGACAAGCAGATGTGTTGCTTATACATACAGTGAAATAAGCATGTAGAAAAATTTTTCAAATACTAATGAAAACATTACTTTAACAATTCTGTATATTCTCATCTTCTGTGGTTTATTGAGTAGGAATAAAGCAGTCAGTGTCAGTTAAACTAGTCTTTTTACTAGCCTATGAAGAGATGGAAGGTGATAAATAGAAAAGAAATCACTTATTAAATCAGTTTAATTTGTATCTTAAAATACAAATCTTCCTTTAGCATATACTCTAGCCTTTTTACATAATACAAGCACCTTGTAGATCATGTCTTCCTAGTTTTGGTGTATATGACTGCTGTCCAAGACAAAGGCAGTATTTGTTTCTACTGAGAAATGCTTACTCATTGTTTCTCCAAACTTATTAAGTAAAAGGTATTATTTGGTGTTCAGTAAGTCATTATACATAATCTTTTCTTAAACTAAAGGCTTTTCCAGATACTGAGTGAAGACTTTGGAGGCCAGCAAGAACAAGGGCCTATGGCTCTTCAAGGATAACAAAAGTCACTCAAAGTAACTTAAAAAAAGCTACTGTGTGTCAGCTTCCCAGGAATTGCGAAATAATATATTTCAACTCCTTGAAGGAAGACTTACATGCCTATGTTTGAAGGCATTATAAAACTGCAATGGCTTTGGATCATTTCATATTTTAAGTGGTTCTGTTTTTTTCTTCTCCTACTTTTAATTTAAGCCAGCCATATGAAATTAATAGATCTGACTGCACCAAAAATATACTTCCTCTACCAGAAATTGCCAATGTTAAAGCAGTGATTAGGTGTAATCGTTTCTGAATGCTCCTTGCTGCATGTGTTTTGTCCAGGTTTGTTTTGTTTTGCAAGTCTTGCATGTGAAGGATTTTCAGGTGGAAAATTTATGAAAATTTGTTTATTAAGCCTCTGGATTTATTTTATACAAAAATAGATTTCATAGAATCATGTCATTATGTATTAAGGCTTCTAGTGTGGGCATTTTAAAATTAAGTTTTGGTAAGGAATTACTTTGTAGACACCTGACTTGGAAAGAGAAGTGAGGACCAGTTCACATATCTACACTTTCATTAAGCTGGATGAGAGAAATAATAAAATTGAAAAATGGAAAAAGAGGTTTTTCAATTTAATTCAAGTATAGAAATGACTTGATGAAGCTTACATGCTTCCTAATTATGTAAATACAGAAAAGTCCTTTTGGCTAGATGGGATTTTCTTTCATTGTTGTGGTGTTGAGCTGTGTTGTGTCACCAGTGTAAATGTAATTATCTTTAGGACTCTTCTCCCGGTGCCAAACTCAGTCAGCTGCTTCCATCTGGGAAGGCTGGACCTGGCACCCAGGCAGGGAATACCTCTGTATAATGAGAATACAGAGCCCCACCACTAGCTGAGTAAGCAAAGACGGGACTCTAGACTTACCTCTGCAGAAAAGGGCTCTATAAATCTCCTTTATTTTGGCAGTAAGGTGTCATGTCTCACTAACACTGTATTTGCGCCTTAAATCCTCAAAGGGAGCTCAAAAGTATAAAAAAGATCTGGACACAGCAGGCAAACCTTGTAGCATGGCTAAACACAAGTGGAATAAGAAAGATTTCCTCAGTCTTACCTCGTGTAGGTAGAAGTTATACAGCACCCAGAGTGGGGCATTGCTCAGTGACTTGCATAGTCATACAATTTATGCCTGTATTTTCAATCATGTAAGAAAGGTCAAGATTAGTAGTCAACAGTATTTCCTGTTGTGTGCATCCCTTTGCCTTAACTCTAAGTCTCCCAAACCACTTCCATGTATATACATAAATTAAGTCATGGCTGAGTTCTTAAACACACTTCAGTGCTTGTGTCATCTGTCATTTGTCTGTTAAGCCTAGATATACTGAAATCACATGAAGTGGGATGACATTCATGATCTCATATCCACACAAATAAGTGCAGAAGGGATTGTAGCTTCTGCCAGATTTAAAAAATTTTAAATTTGGGTTGGTTTGTTTTGTTTGGGGTTTTTTTGTCCGCACTAACAGCTTTTGCAAGATGCCAGATTTTGAGGGCACTTTAAATAAATATGCAGGCTTCAAAGCAAATCAAATAAAATTAATGTCCTTGGAGCCAGACAGACAGAAAGTCAGTGCTCTGCTGCAAGTGCTGACTTTTATGAGATTGCCTGTTTTTATATTAACTATATGTTCTTCCTTGTGAATCTTAGGTACACACTAGCCCTTATCTGTTTCTCTTTTTAGTTTACCAATTTCCATCATTCTTTATCCCTTTTGATACCTCAGATTTTGTCACTATGTTGCATTTATTACCAGAAAATAGAAATCCGAACATCATGGCCTGAACTTAAGTGAGGAAACTCATCAGCTAAGATGTCCAAAAGGTTTCCAGGCAGCTTTTTAGGTCTTCTAAGATTTTCTTCCCCTAGAAGCATGTTTATATTGTCCCTTTTATGCTAGTTAGTTTTAAAAGCATGTATTACCTCTGTCTCACATTCTTGCCTCTGTCCTGAGACCAGCACTGCGTAAAAGATTGCAATGAGTTTCTATCTGATGCTGCCTGGCTGAGCGTAGTTTAAAATGGATGCTGTAGATTTAATACTTATTCACCATCTTTAAAGGTGTAACCAAGTATCACTCCTATGCTAAGCTTTACATTTTTCCAGTTATATATGTCTCTTTTATAATGCTTGTCCTGTCTTTATTTTGTATGGAAAATCTATCCAAATGAGGCTAATGGACTGGGAAATTGAAATACTTAAACTAATTCTTTGTGAAAAGTTGCTAATTGTGAATAAACAAAGACATTTGAGGCCAAATGTTTTCCTACCCTTTGTTGTAGATGTTTAGGCATTAATAGAAACAAATGTGTAATATACTCAGACAGTTGTTGTGTTTGATTTATGAAGTACTTAAACACAGAATTCATGGTGTTACTTAATGGAAGTTACAGATGCTGTTCTTCATACATCCTTTCAACATTATCTGATAGTGCTGAAATATCTATCTCTACTTAATTGGTTATGTAGGTGTTTTTGAATTTTCTTCTAATAATTAAAGGCTTCAGAAGCTTCTTTAAAGGGTAAAATTAGCAGTTTTCTGAAGAGTATTTGCAGTAGAATGATAACTTCTTAATATAAAAAAGAAAATAAGAAAATATTAATTGGTCAACAGTAGAGAAGAAAAGCTGTATGTTTGTTTTGTGTAATCAAGAAAAATAAAATTTTAGATGTATAATTATGGATCATGTTGAAATATGGATAAAGCTACAGGATTATTTTCCAGCCAGTCTCATTTTTTCCTGAGGACCTCAATGATTTTTTACAAAATTTTTCTGATTTCAATGCTTGAGTTATTTTTTAGTTACTAATCTGATTTGTTGTTATGAGTTATGAATATTTTACTTTCTTTCAGGTGTGTCTATACCAAGGAGAAGAATATCTCTAGAAATACCCAGGGAAACAACAGCAAAGACAAACGCCGCATTCTGTTATATTTCTTCTTTCAAGAATCTGTTCAGAGATCTGAACAAGCTCTGTGTTGAGAAACTCACCGAACTCCCTTCTGTTCCATTCCAGCTTAGAGGGGACAGCAAACTTTAATCTCCTGGCATTACAGCCAGGGACCAGCACTGTTCTGACTAGCAGTCCTAGGCCCCTTTGGGGTTGATCTTCTGTCTAACAACCCTTCAGTGTTAGAAAAGCGGCCTTTTTCATGAACCTAGTACTTACTTCTCATGGTTCCTTGTAGATAAATCCTCTAATTCCAGGTGTGTGAGCATTCCTGGTACAGCTTAACTTCCCAATGGGAAGAGATGGATGTAGGCAAGACTTAATGTTGCAGTGGTGGTAGGAACACACCGTTAGTATTCACTTGTTAACATAAAGAAAATAGTTTCTGACAAAACAAGCCTCATGTACAGTTCCTTGCCTTGTATTTTCCGTTCAGATGAATTTTATTAGCAGAGAAGAGATCTGTTGATACACTGCATTCTTCTATATGGGACAAGATGTGTTTTCCGATTGAGAAATTTCTCCCAGTGTATCTGGCCTTCCTGTCTCTTGCTTGGCCACGTAAGTGAATTCATCCTCACTACTCCCCAGGACAGGATAGCATCCCATCCTTTTCCTCTTGTGATGCTTTCTCTTTTCACCTTTTTTTTTTCTTTTTTTTTGACATTTTAAAATGTCTTTTTCTTACTAACTTCTGTTCCTACATTCATGGGCTTTTCAGAGAACTTCTGCTCAGGCAGTACTTTAATAGCTCTGCTTTGATCAAGAAATAAGTATCAAGTATTCAGTATTAAGGTGAGTATTCTCATTTGCCATTTATCTGGTAGGTGTGTATACAGTCTTGTTAGCAAAAAAAGAAATATCATATTCTTCACAGTTTGTTATACAGCACTCTTCATGGCATCATCTGCATGCTACTAAAATACCAGTCAGCTTTCTGAAGTTTTATGGAAGTTCAGCTGATTGTCATTTTGTTTAGCTGGCCACGTAGAATACTTTTTGTTGAGACTCTGTATTTCATCTTCAGGAAATGTTGTGGCACTCTTCTCACAGGGCTCCTGATACATAATTCTAGCTGTATATAAACTATTTAGTTTTAGGCCTACTGAGACATAAATAAAAAGAAAAGACAAAGACAAAAAAAGATGTAGGTATCTAATTAAATGGAAGTGTGTCAGCTAAACACAGGAGAATGACTACTTTTTGCTGCATCTAAATACTTTGCAGAGTCTGCAGAAGAGAAAGATATTCCCAGGAAAAGAGGCACGTGAAAAAAATTAACTGTGAGTTAAGATACAGAGAGAAAAGGATAAGTGAACATAGGAAGTAGCACCTCTTAAGGCTGAGTTGCTCCAAAAAATTTTGAATCATGCTGTATATTTACCTTTGTGTATGTGCCATATAACATAGGTCATGTATTAACAAGTTAAAAATACCTTGAATTGTCAGTGTTTCCAGTCTCCCAAAATTTGTATTTTTGTGAAAATCTTCTGGAGGATGCCAGGTGCAGATTCCCTAATACTGGTAGTACAGCAGAAATTTCTGCCACACATTCCGCTTCAAATTGTCTTTCATATTATGAAAATACTTATTCTATGACCCTACAGTTTTATATTAATAATTTAAGTTAGAGAGACCTTGGAGATCATCTGGTCCAGTCCCTTGCTCTTTGAGCAGATTCAACTTCAAGGCTGAAGATCTGACGCAGAGACCCGAACCGAGTAATGACGCTAACTCAAAGTGAGTGAAGTCGTTCTCCCTTTATTCTTAAAATGTCGCTACTTATATACTGTAAAAGCGAAAACATAGTACAAGTGGAGTTTCTTGATTGGTCTGAAACTTAATATATGCGTCTATGCAATACACGCTGTCCACGCACCCCTCGGTCCCTCCTTGTTCCGGGCTGCTCAACCTGCTGAGTTCTTCCTAGCTTGCCTTTTACAAAGTTAATGTTAGGTCATTACACAGCCTGCTCAAAGTAGACTGGATTGCTCACGTGGCCTTTTTCTTCCAACCAGCTCTCCACAAAGATCGAAGTTGCATCAGTTTGCACTGGATTATATTACTTAACAAGTTTCCAAAACTCATGTTTTGAGTTATGTGGGAGGGAGGACTGTTTGGATGAGCTGAACATAAATATATGAACACTGCTGGGAGCATGAGAATGGAAAGGACAATATGCATTCATTGGACATTATTGGCAATGATTACGGGCAAACACATACTAGTTGCGTGCTGCACAAGGGTTCAGATGACATCCACACTGTATATCACAAGCCACAAAATGTTCTCTCATTCTCTGTAATAAAACACAGGGTCATAAAATCAAAAGCTTGAAAAACCCAACTTGTCATGAAAATAATGGGCTTGCCCATGACCTTAGTCTGTGTAGTGAAAAGGAAATTGTTCAGTAAGAATTCCCTCTGCGATAATCCTGTAAAGTGGGATATGTTGCTAGTCCAAATGTGGTATTGCCCATATAGAACAAGAAAAATAGTTTCCAGTTTCTATATAACTTGTATATGTGGAATGGGCTTTTTGTTGTTAAGGCACTTACAAGACTAACTAAAGTGTTCAGATCTTTGATCAGATACACAGATGCACAATTCCATCTTTTAGTAGTTTATCATTAAACAAATAACACTAGCTCATTTCACAAGACACACAGAAACAATTCAGAAAAGATAACCAGTCTTCAAATCACCGTTTCATCTTTTTTCCATAATCCAAAGGATCGAATTTGATACTCCTGACTCAATATGTGACCTTTGAAGAAATTTTCCATTTTTTTCTGATGCAACTATTGTAGGCTAATAATTCAACAGATTTTAATATTTTTACTTGTGTATGGCCAAATCTGCCACAAAATGAGAATGGGTCAGTTTAACATCAAAAAGCAAAAATACTTACACACTTCTATGCAATACAGATAATTGTAACTTTCACTTATTTTAATAAATAATAGCATAGTCACAATAAAACTTTAATTATTATTATTTTTGCTAACAGAAAAACTTGAGTTTTTAATTTTGTGATTTGGTAGTGGTTGTAAAATACCTTGAGAAATGGTCTACACTTAAGGATAAGATGTTGCTCCTGTAAGTTGACGAGTATTTATCTCAACTGCATATTTAAAAAGTATATGTTTTGTAGGTATTTTTAAATGCTCTGATGAACTGTTGTGTGTGAACCTTTGGGAATTTGTAGCGACTTACACTGTAAGTGATTATGTATCAGTTTTGTGATCAAATTTTGCAATGCTTTTTAAAAAAATACAGCATGAATTCTGTAAATAAGAATGCAAGTACATAAAAAGCCAGTGTTTCTTGTAAAGTGTAGTTAATACAGATTATAGCTTAGTAGACCGTCATAACGAAATTAAGCCAGCTATTTTAATGATAAAATATGTCAAGGACTTGATACAAATGCTGAAAGAGTTAATTCTATTGTTTCTAACATGCTAAATGAAAGTTATGAAATACTTTTTAAAATCTGTGAAATACCAGTTATTAGTCAACTCTGCACCTGTCTCATACTATACGTCTAAAAAGAGAAATCACAGAAATCTAGATCTTAATACTTTTAATGAAAACTAATTATCTTAACCTTGATCACAACAAATTTAAGAGCTCAGCCTGAGAGCATTTTACTGTACTATTTGGTGATCCCAGAACAATCATCATATCATTTACAGTCTGAAGATAGAATTTCAGTATGTAAAGAATTGTATTTATATATATATGAATTATTTATATACATAACACTATAAGATGTTAGAGAGCTTCAAGTTCTCTGAGGTGTAGATGAAGCTGTTAAAAAGATTTCTTGTTCTTAGGAAAACACCAACCAAAAGGAATTAATTGGTAATAAACATTAACTGTCAAAAAGCTCAGACAAGAAAAAAAGTTAGTTGAAGTCAACACCTTTGACACAATTCTTCCAGATCTGAAGTTTTTTTTAGAGCTCACTGACAAGTAGCAGACAGCTCTCAGTTCCCCTTTCTTCCAGAGGTGAATCAGTTCAATTAGAAACCAAGGCAGCAACCTCTTTAATCTTCCAATGGGGTACCAGCTATCAAGTACTGGGCATCTTTATTTACTATAGGAATAAAATCAGACTCTCTGTTTCTGGGACAGCTTCCAGACAAAATACCTGAGCAAGCCACCAGCAGTGGGCAAGGGGCAGAACCCCAGGCAAGGGTACAGGGAGCTGCAGCCTCTGCTGCATGGCAGGAACCTGAGTGAGATCCAGTTTGGCAGTATGGCTCTGAGGGCATGGGAGGGCTTGGTTTGTGGGAAGATGGATTGCCCCTTCATCAGACTGAAGGCAACCCGAGAACTGCTTTTTCATTTAGAAAAATTTTAAACACAAGCCTGTTTCCTAAGGAAATGCATGTGTCCTGCCAAGATCTTCAAAAGGGTGTAAAGTATGTGCATGCTCAGGGACTGTCACCTGGATGCAATATAGCAGGCCATGCTACATTGCTAAATCACTTTTAGTAATGTTGCAGAAGTATGGCGAAACTGAAGATGGATTTACCTGCTGGACTGCAAGTATATTCAGTTAGGGCTGAGGAGGGCATATTCAGCTCCCAAGACTCAGGTTGTAAACATGTAGGTGGTCCCAGCGTGCTTGCCAGTATCTCACTGTGTAACTACATGAGAATATAGATGTGCTTTCCTATCTTGAGCTCTCTCAATGACATGAGGATGTGGGAGCAACCACAAGTCTGAAGATACTGAATTGCACATAGCTTAAGCTATAATAGGAAAATTAACTGTACTTTCTCCATGATCACTTCTCATTTTTCATCCACAATGGGGAATGAGTCAGATCTTCAGCATCATCAAAACCCCTGAGCCAGCCCTTTCCCTTTTATGTGTCAGTGGAAGGAAGATTGGCAGCAAGTGGAGGGCTGTTGTTCATTGTCACTGTTACAGCGTTATCAATTTATCAATCTCTTACCCCTTCCTCATTACCCATGGTGCTTCCAGTTTGAAGTCTGGTTTGTGCCTAAGAAGGGAGTTAGTGATGCTAGGCAGACCAAACCTGAGCAAGCTGAAAGCATGACAGCCTGGTTTCCTTAAACCTACAGACTTCCACAATTGTTCCACGTAGAGGGTAATTTAAAACATTTTGCTGTTGTACTTAGATGTCAGTGCTGTTTAATTTGTCTGTTAATAGGCTAAATTGCAAAAGTTCAAATATTTACCATTCTTTTTCTAACATATGCTTATTTTGCCTGTACAGATTTGTTGGATTTTGTTACATTGTGTACTTGGTGAAATACTCCTATAGTGGGATTAAACTGTATGCAATACTTGTATTGAAAATGTGCTTTAAACACTTCTTCAGGCAGCTAGAATTTTTCTTTTAATTTCCTGCCCAGGTAAACCTAAGGCTAGTTTTCTTTCATTATGTCTGTCTTTTTTTACTTAATGTATTTAGAGACAAAATGACTGTTGTTCTTCCTTTTGCAAGGTTAAACAAGCCAAATAACATTAACCTCTTCTCATAGGAGTGTTTCTGGTCCTGACAAAACTCTTTTGCATTGATTTGATCCCACGAATTTGATAAAGATGCAGCTTCAGAATTGTGTGAAGTTGTCTGCTGTGTCTTTCAGAAATATTATGACTCTTGTCAGAATATTGTTTTCCTTTTCTGTGGAGGATTCACACTATTTCATAATTTTTCAATGTCATCTTACTGTCTGATAATATTCTTGAGTTCTCCTTCCTTGTCTAAAAGTCAACTTTTCTAAGATATTTAGTCACCTACCTCTTAAGACCATGAATGATAATAACTGATTTTCTGCAGCATTTCTTCTCCAAGTTTTCTGGGTCTTCTTGTGGAGTGTCTTGTCCTCTTGTCATAAAATCCTCAACTTTGAGTCATGAGCAGTGCCCTAATTTTGTGCCAGTGTCACTAGGTACAGTTTTTCTCATAGCACCATACAAAGTGACTTGCTGAAATCTGTTTTCTTGTCCAGATGCCTAGAATCACCCCTAGCTTAGTGTTGCATTTTAGTATAGTACACCTATTTATAACTTCCTAATGTGACTTGTTACCTGAGGGTTGGGGGGTTTTTTTCACTCGTCCTTCGGTTGAGGTACTCAGCTTCCTGTTGTTCAACCAAACAATATAATCTCAAGCAGAAAATATTTTACTTGTGTTCTTCTTAGGGATTAAATACCCCTTGAAGGCACTGGAAATAGTGAATAAATTGTCATCTTTAGGAGAGCTGAGCTCTAAAGAGCAGGGTGAAGAAAGACAGAGAATTAGACAACACCAAGCTAGGTGGAAGTGTTGATGTGCTTGAGGCTAGGCAGACTCTGTAGACTAGATAGATGGACCAAGAGCAATAGTATGAGGTTCAATAAGGCCAAATGCTGGATTGTGCACTTTGGCCACAACAACCTATGGCAACGCTACAGACTTGAGGAGGAGTGGCTGGAAAGCTGCTCAGCAGAGAGGGACCTGGGGATGTTGATTGACAGCCAGCTGAACTTGAGCCAGCAGTGTACCCAGGTGGCCAAGAAGGCCAAGAGCATCCTGGCCTGTATCAGGAATAGTGTGGCCAGTAGGACCAGGGAATTGATTTTACCCCTGTACTCGGTGCTGGTGAGGCCACAACTCAAATACTGTGTTCAGTTTTGGACCCCTCGCCACAAGAAGGACATTGAAGCACTAGAGCATGTCCAAAGAAGGGCAACAAAGCTGGTGAAGGGTCTAGAGCACATATCTTAGGAGGAGTGGCTGAGGGAACTGGGGTTGTTTAGCCGAGGGAAAAGGAAGCTGAGGGGAGGCCTTCTCGCTCTCTACAACTACCTGAAGGGAGGTTGTAAAGAGGTGGGGGTCGGTCTGTTCAGCCAAGTAACAAGTGATAGGACAAGAGGAAATGGCCTCAAGTAGTGCCAAGGAAAGTTTAGGTTGGACATTAGAAAGAATTTCTTTACTGAAAGGTTTATCGGACTTTGGAATTGTTTGCCCAGGGCAGTGATGGAGTCCCCATCCCTGGAGGTATTTAAGAATCATGTAGATGTAGTGCTTAGAGACGTGGTTTAGTCCAGGACTTGTAAGTGTTAGGTTAATGATTGGACTCAATGGTCTTAAACATCTTTTTCAATCTAAGGAATTCTGTGATTCTGTGAATAGTTCCTGTTTGTCTTATTTCTAAATTTGTTTGAAGTCTAGTTTAGATAAAATGATCAACATTTTAGTACTACTGTAGATTTAAGATGAGCTAGAGTGGATGGAGGATTAAGTTCCATGTCTTCTCTGTTAAATGGGAGAAATTGTTCTTAAACAATGCTCAGAGAAAAATTGTGTTCATTTAAAAAGCACCATTTGCATTCAATCTTTTAGTATGTGATAATCTTGCAATAATGAAGTTGGTTGGTTTGGGCTTTTGTGTATATGTAATAAGAATTTTCTATTACATCAGTAAATCACAGAGATTACAATGATTTCAGAGCTTGCAATGCAAATTACATTGTGCTTACATATTAACTATTGTATTTCTCTGCCATGATAATAAAGTATTGCCTTTATTCTAATTTTTTCTTCTCATGTTTTTTTATTCCTGCTTCCAGTTCAGAGCTCCTCAGAGCATGATTAGATTATTCACATTTCTTGCCAACTTCTAGCTTCAGCTGGCGTGAAAAGAGGCAAGCAGAAGTTCTTGCCAACTCTTGTGTTAGTTGTGCTGTAAGAATTGTTCAGAAGTCAGCAAACACTTAGGAAAAGTCACAAAGTCGTGTCATATGAAAAAATAAAATGTTGTGCCTCCATATATTATATTGAATAGAAGACAACTTCTCCCATTCACTTTCATTGAAAGTAAAGTGATTGTTTCACATCAGACTTAACATTCAATTGACAAAATATCCTCTCTCTGCAGTAACCATTAGAATAACCCGAGGCAGGAGTGTAAGGCAATAAAGCTATATTGTGATATAGGCTTAGCTGGGACTCCAAGGAGTCTGCAGTATGGCAATGTTGTGGAGAAAGTGTGCCTTTGTGTTTAACATAGCAATGATGCAAGTCTCCCACTAAATTGTTGGCTCACACTTTGAAGTTGTGCAAAATTTTACCATCAGCAGCTTGCTGTACCAGTAAATTCTGTGGTTGAGCTACATAAGTATTTAGTTTTCTCGGTTTGGATCTTGAGAGCATCGCTGTATGTGTCATAGTTCTTTATGTGAGAAGAGACTGACTATTCCTGTCCATTTCCCTTTGGTGCTACTGACTTTATAGGTCTTGGGGTTGGCCCTCTTTGGGTTACTGCCTTTCGCCCTAGTCATCTATTCATCTAATGATTCACCTTAGTACCTTTTTACTCATATGTTATCGATTTCAGGTGAGACATCATGTTATTGACTAGGTACTTGCCCGCTGCATTCAAGATTCAGGTGCACTGTGGACACAACCATATAATGATGTTTCTGATTCACTCTAATCTTGTCCTCCTGATGTTTGCTTTTCCTTTCGTCACTACTGAACATCAACGTGACATTTGCACTGAATTGCCTACCATGTAACTAGGTTCTCTTTCCAGAGTGTTAATAGCTTGCACACACTCTGACATTCTTCAGGTATAATTAGAATGATCTTCTTCACGTGTACTTTGCATTCATGTACTCAGAATTTAGTCTGCCATTTTATTATCTAGCCATTAGAAATCTTTTGCAGGCAGGTTTACATTTACAATGCTGAATAATTTTAATTTATATTCAGTAAATCCTGCCACCTCTCAGATCACCTCCTTTTCCAAATCACTTAGGATTGCATTGACCTGTTCAGGCCCTTGCACAGATTCAATCTTCAGAAAACTTACTCATCTTTTCCTTTGCCTTCTAAGCTTGATCACCTTGCTTAGAAATTTCAAAGCAAAGTTGGGATTACATTGAATTGCTTTCATCTATATGTTAATAATTTGAGTTGTAAAAAGACATTTTTATCCTGCAAAAAACCCAAATTTCTGTATGGTACCAAGATTAAAACCTGCTGTCTTCAGGAATAATATATTATTTCAGTGTCATATTTGTTCTGAACTCCTTTTTCTGTATTGAGATCTACTAAGTGTCCAGTAACATAATTTAAAATGGATTATTTCAGTTTTGTATATGATTGATAATATCATATTACTGAGCTGATTCAAATTTTTCTTCATTGCTGCTGTTAATCTGTTGTTGATTATCAAAAGCAAAATCACTAGTATAATGGAGAACATCCTCTCACTCTGATTTCAGTGAAGCATATCTAATAAACCATGGCATCTGAAACTGGAATGTAATAAAAATACAGTATTTATGTTAATAAAATATTCCTGTTAAATGAATGATGCTAATGAATCTGCTGTGAAGCTGAGCTTGTAATAAATCAAGGTTTACAGAAGAATTTGCACAATAGGAGGACAGCATTTAGTTTTTCAGTAATAGTTTGTCATCTATTAAAAAACTTTTGGGTAAAGTACATTGCTTTAAATAAAGTTTACTGTGAAAATTCAGGTACCATAAGTTGCATGTGAAAAGGTAGCTGATGGTGGTTTTGGTTATACTGGAATACAATTCTACATTGTGGATGAAGTAAAGCTCGAGTGATTCTTTGTGACTAGAGAGCTTATGAAAAAATGGAGTGTCAGGGCTTGTGGAGAATGATGCTGATACCATTCAACCACTGCTTTGGTTTTGTTGAAAACAAAAGTTTTCAACGTTGCACATTTTCTTTTTCTTTTTCCTGTAAGGGGATTTTAATGTGAAATTGTAAATGAAAACCATGAATTCAACTTTTTCCAGAAAAAGTGAAGAATACAAAAGCATGGTCACCTTGCAGAACATGCAGTAGACAGCTTTAAATAAAAGTGGCCAAAAAAGGAATTGTGACTTTTAACTTGAGAGATGGAGATCTCACTGATCAGCTGATCTTTTTTCATTACTCAAAATGTCAATTTTACAGGGAGAAGGGAAAATTACTCTTCAAACAGCAAATATCTTCTTGTCCTTTCCCAGGCACTTTTCTCTAATTCAATCCCTAATCTCTAATCTGTCCTGCAGTGTCTGTCTTGTTCTCAAGGAAGCCATATTTTGATTTTCCAGCACTGCTGGTTAAATGCTAACTCAGTGCTAATGGTGTTGTTTCCTGTTCTCTGGAATAGGAAGGAAATCACCCAAACTCTTATGTTCCTGTTTATCTCATCTTAAATGACAAGCAAAATACCCACCTCCCAAAACAGAACAAATATGCTCTGACAGCCTTTGGTAGGAGTTCTGTGAATAAGGAGTATTTAAGTAATATTTTAATTGTGTATGTTTTTTCATACTCACTCTCACTCTCAGACATATCTGTTTTATTAAAGGCAAATTAAAGATATCTTAAGGTAGTTCACAGAGTTAGTCTGTTGCTTTTTCACCATGTTATGTGACTGTAGCCTCAAAAATGCTGACCTGACTAATAGTAGCATCTGTGTTTGCTCAAGCAGTCATCTGGGGTTCGAATGAGGTGGGAGGGAGATAGCAGAAATTTTCTATTAAAATTCTGTTTTTCTAAATGTGTATTTCTCATACATGCTAATGAATTTTAAATAACTGTCATGTTTCTTAGCTTTGTTGGGAGTTATTTTGCATCTATTACCCTATGCTTAGTATTACTTCTAGTAGCAAAACCTTTGTTCTAGAAAGAATTGCAGTAAAATGAGCTGAATGTTTTTGAGTCTGAGACATTGTGTCATCAGACCTCACCTCTTGTGATTTTGTCAGTATATAGAAGACGAATATCAATACCCATCTCAAAATCTCATTATTGCTCATTTGCACCACCTCCTTGAAGAACATTTTCTATCTAATTAGCACATTTTCCTTATGTATTAATTACAGATCAGTCTGTTTGCTGATGAAAAAGAGCAGCCTCTTCTTTATCTGCCACTCATGGGAAATAATTCTGTTTCTCTGGAGTTAGGTGTTAGCAAAGAGTGGTGGATCTTAAATGTATTTATGATATTAATATTTTACTTCTCCATATCACTTTCGATTTAAGAATAAATATGTTAAATTAATACTGAGCTATGTTTTCTTTTAGGGAAGGGAACTGAGTCAGAGAAGGTTTTATAATTTGCTCATAGTTTAGCACAGAAAGGTATAAAGCCAGATACTTTAAATTGTAGACCTGGGTTTCAGCTAAAAATGCATCTCTTCTTTATTTAGAAGATAACACAATTACTAATTTGACAGAAGCAGAATGTCTTTTCATACCACAGAAGCATATTAGAAATTATTCAGGGTGAGTTATACTAGCATGATCTATAGTTTAACTGACATACTCTGTTGTATATATCCCTGCCAATACACATATTCCAGTGGCTATATTTCAGTCAATGACTTCTTTGTCCACATGGAAAAAACATCTTATTGAAATGAAGTCAATTCAGGATTTCAATTTTAAGTAACACTATCCTTTTGTATATGTTTGTAGGAAATAAAAGCAGCTTCGTACTCCATAGACATGATTCCAAAGTCTTCTTAAAAAATATAATCACTGTTGCTAACCTTTCAACAAGGATCTGTGCTAATAAGGGGTTAGATATAGTTGAAGGCTTAGTGTTTCATACATAGCAGCATTCAGCCTGCACCTAGGAACTCAGAACTAGTACCTACAGATGTTTGGTTAAGTGTTTCTTTCATTTTTGCAGCTAGAGGAAGTAAAGTTAAATCCAAGATATCTACCTCTCTGTTTAGTTGGAGGATAATGTTTGCTTACTATGAACAGTGCTGGAGGCAAAACAGTGTAAATAATTCCTACTGAATACTTTGAAGTTTTGTGCTTAACATAGCCATGATCTATAAGAATTGGTAATAATCAACAGTGCCAGTGTGTGTCCTTTTGTGGTAGAAGCACTTCCACTTAGTGTCGTCTTTGTTTTCCCTCTTTAGATGCAGCAGTTGTTCCATGAAAACTATGAACACAACCGCAAGGGTTACATTCAAGATCTTCACAACAGCAAGATTCACACAGCCATAACACTTCATCCAAATAAAAGACCAGCCTACCAATACAGGCTGCACAACTACATACTGAGTTGCAAAATTTCCGAACTGCGCTATCGGACGATCCAGCTCCATAGAGAAAGTGTCCTGATGAGCAAGCTCAGTAACAGTGAAGTAAATAAGGAAGATCAGCAACTGGGAGTGCTACCCTCTTTCAGCCATTTCCAGCCACATGAAAGGGATGAAGTAATTGAGTGGGAGTTCCTGACAGGAAAATTTCTTTACTCAATGGTGGAGAACGAGCCACCCCGACAGAGCCTGAGCAGCATCCTGCGGGCCGCACTGGATGACACTGTGATGCAAGTCATGGAAATGATAAATGAGAACTCTAGGTCTAGAGGAAGGCTCATTGATTTCAAGGAAATACAGTATGGCTACCGCAGGGTAGACCCTTTGCATGGAGTGGAGTACATCCTGGATTTACTGCTTTTGTACAAAAGACACAAAGGAAGGAAAGTTACAGTTCCAGTGAGACACCATGCTTACCTTCAGCAATTGTTTAGCAAACCCTTCTTCAAAGAAACAGAGGAGCTGGATGTAAGAAGCCTGCTGGAGGATGCCAACATTAACACTCAATCTTTCTCTTTTCTTTCAAATTCTTTAAAGATTTTTCCTTCATCGTTCCAAGGCACCAAAGACATTGGGGAACGCAGTGACAAGAAAATACATATTCTTGTCCCTCTCACAGGAAGATTTGATGTTTTCTCAAGATTTATGGATAATTTTGAGAAGACTTGTCTGATTCCTAGGCAGAATGTAAAGTTGGCAATAATTCTCTTCAATTCTGTATCAGGCCAAGAATCCAGCAAACACACAGAGCTACTGAAGGAATACAGCATAAAGTATCCTATGGCAGATATGATCCTGATTCCTATGGCAGGAAAGTTCTCTAGAGGTTTAGGTCTCGAAAAGGCCTCATCTCAATTTGGCAATGACACTTTGCTGCTTTTCTGTGATGTTGATCTGGTATTCACACCAGACTTCCTCCAGCGATGCAGAGATAACACTATTCAGGGAGAACAGGTTTACTACCCTATCGTCTTTAGCCAATATGATCCAAAACTAATATATGGAAGCAACCCTCCAGTTGACAGTACTTTTGTTTTCACAAAAAGAACTGGATTTTGGAGGCAGTATGGATTTGGAATTACCTGCATTTACAAAAGTGATTTACTTACTGCTGGTGGATTTGACACCTCAATTCAAGGCTGGGGACTTGAGGATGTAGACCTCTTTACAAAAGTGATAGCATCTGGCTTAAAGGCTTTCAGAAGTCAGGAAGTAGGAGTTGTTCATATTTTTCATCCAGTTCAGTGTGACCCCAGTTTAGATCCAAAACAATATAAAATGTGCTTAGGGTCCAAAGCAAGTACATATGCCTCTACCATGCAGCTCGCTGAACTCTGGCTGCAGAAACATTTGGGTGTCAGGTACAATCGAACTCTCTCCTGACATGTTAGCTATTTGACCTTTTTTTAGGGGAGTTTACCTCATTATTGTTAGTAGTATTTGATTTTGCTCTCATGGTTTTAAACTCCCTCCTCGTTGTCTTCCAAAGACTCTTGACCTCAAATGGAATGAGTCTGCTGTTCATTGATGTTTCTTATGCCTACTGAACTGGTGAGGTGAATTCCTTCATATTTCCTTTATTTGAACTTCAGTCAAGTCACAGCAGTTGTATGATCCCACAGAGCACATCCATCACAAAAGACTGCATCTGAAATGGCCTTGGGATGCAGTACCACTTTTGTTGCATTTCTCAGATTTGATGTGATACAAATATTTACTGGTGAAGGTACCACAAAAGTGCTTTATGCTTCTTCTGGGGATGGAACTCTATAAGATAAACTTGAGTTTTATAATTTATATGAGGACTTATATGTATAAATGCTACTTTTCTTCATCTTTAGAATTTTTAAAGTAAATGAATAACTATGATTGTACCTTTATTTTTCAAAAAAAACAAACAAAAACAAACCAAAAGCTGAGGAGCTACTTGCAAATACAACTGGTACTGGCTACCAAGGTCCTTAAATGTCTCCTCATTGTTGTTAACACTAAGGGTAACTGGACTTTATTTTCACAAGGAACAGGATTTTATCACATACTCTTGTACAGTTTAGAAGATTCGTGAACCAACGTCCTTCATTGGCAGGCAAGAAGAATCTATGACTTTACATGGCCATTTATGATAAAGTCCAGGCATACAGTATTCTTTTTAAAAAACACATAGTATAAGTCACTGTTTCTTTTTAGAATGAGTTTCTAATACATAATTGTCTTTTACATTCCTTTCATAAAGCTGCACTTGATACAGAGTGTTAGAAGTTAAAAGCTATATCTTTTTTTTCTTTATGTTTTCAATGAATATTGGTACTCAGTAGCAATTCATTGTTAAAATTAAAATAATTGTAGAATAATTATTTAATTTTCAAAATTTACTGTTGCTGGTCAAAGTTCCTTGCCAGTATATTTATATTAGTGGAGGTTATAAAACTGTGTTAAGATTTATCTCTCTGGACAACCTGAAGTTGTCATATTGTAGATTCACAGAGTAAAGTATTTAAAATGATACCAACGTAAGAAATAACAAAATCAATTTCTGTATTTTAGAGAAATGTTTATATAGGGATATATATGTGCATGTTTGTGCGTGTGTGTATATCCCTATGTATTTATATAGATATATAGAGAAAGTAATTTCAAAATGTGTTCCTCTTTTCATTTCAGGCAGTGATTTGTTATAATCGTTGTCATTTTTGCCACATACTTGGAATGTTTCATGTTATACTGTGGTAAAAGCTCAAAGGCATCCAAGAAATCATCAGAATTCAGCCAAAGTTAAATTAATACAGTGGGTACATGTAATAACCTCAGTACCTTTGATTTCAAACTATATTTCCAATACAGCTGGACAAGCAAAAGTAAGCAATTACTGATATTTGTAAGTTTTTCAGCTGTAACTGATTCCTTTGGTGTTTCCTTTTAGAAAACAACAAGGAGATTGGAATTCACCGACACATCTATTTCTATTTGTATCCTTATCCCTTCCTAAGGCATAAGGAGAGTGTGTAGGTCAGTGAATGTTTCTTATCTGCATTCTCTGTTGTGGATTTACCACGCAAGAAAAAAGACATCCCTGAAAAAGAGTGAATAAACTCAGAATGAAGGAAGCAGCTATAGCTTTAGTATGCTTTAAAAGACCATCCCCATTGCCTTGGAGAATTGTGGTAGATAAGAATAGATAGAAGGTAATTCATGCTTGTCTGCCATCCTTAAGGAGAGTTCCTGTTTTGTTACTCTCCTGGAGGGTCTTGCCTTCCTAACCCAGTATTGTTAGCTCAAGTATCTGGAGAAAGTAAAATTCGGTATTGCTTACAAAATAATTTTTGAAAACCACTCTTTAAATTGAGTGCAAAGGTCATGATTTGTTCAGTAAAAGGGCCGAGAACAAGGAACATACAATTTATTTGATCAATCTTGGCTAACTGATGCAACTCAGATTGTAAATACCAAAACCTGAATGCCTTTTGATAAATGTTTGTGATGATTTCATAAACATGAAAAAAAAAAATTTACAGAAACATCTAAGGAGATCATTGTCTGCTGGGATGTATTCCCGTGCTTATTTCAATTATTTAACCCAGTGGCCAGAAAGTATTTGCTCAGTTCAAAGTAAAAAAGTAGATTAGAACAAGAAGTGAAACCAGTCACTCAGTGGGGATAAAGATGTACACAGAGGGCTTGCAGGATCAGGTCCTACATGTTAAAAGCAAAATGCTAGTATTTACCAGTACAAATATTTATTTAGTGTCTGACTGATTCATTTGTTTATATGATGAATTACTTTGTTTAAAACCGGGTTATAAATGTTTATTATGAAATATAGCATTGTCTTTTGAAATAACTATCCTGAGATAACTTGAGAACTTGTGTTAGTTTAAGGAATTATATGCCTTCTAAGGAGATCGTATTGAAAGAAAAAAAAGCACAGAAGTGTTAGAGTAATGTTATAGATGTATAGATTACGATGGGAATGTCTGTGCTAATCAGCTGTTAGGTTTTGTCTAGTCTGAATCATAATCTTGATTGTAAAATGAGATTTCTATGTATATAATGTCCCTTTGTAAATGCATTAGTAATGAATTCACAGTAGAACAAAATAACCAAGTTTTTCCAAAACCTGCTTACCCCAGGAATAGTTTCCCTGGTTTCATTACTGGGGATTGGGTTGCAGCTCACATTTTGGCTTTTTGAACACCATCTTCCTTAAAAAAAACTGTCAGTAAACCCTGCAGAGAAACCAGAAATCCCCATGCCAATCCCCAAATTTTCCCATTCACAGTGCTTCATTTAACAGAGCATTTGCACCTTCTGGTTGAAGAAAACACATCAAAGTGGGGCTTTCTAAGACTTGCTGTATATACTCTGCATCAGGGTACTGGTTCGCAAGCTGGAGGAAAGCAGAGGGCCAAGGGGAGTCATGAGGCTCAGCTGTGGGAGTTGGCACCTTCTGCCAGAGTCATCTCCTTGCTGCCATCAGTGCTGCCAGATGCCTCTCCTTGGAGCTTGAACTGGCAGAGCAAGCCAGCACAGGAGAACTGTGCTTGCAGCCACTAGGTGCTTTTGGGAAGCAAAAGGACCATTTTATTTAGGGACTGGAAGGAGTGAAAGGAGGGTGTGGAACTGGGGTTTCTTTGGGTTATGACAGCAGGGTATCTTGTAGACATCCTGTGTCTCCCTGATGCCAGGTGGAAAGGGAGTCTGGTCACACACTTCCTCCCTATTTCCTCTCAAGGGCATTGTGAAGGAAGGAGCAAAACCAGAAGTCCTTCTACTTAGTGGGGCTAGTGGGCCTGGACTACACACTTGGAGTCCTAACATGGGACATATGGGAAAAAAGGTGCAAAATGATCATCCTAAAAAGCAGTACAGAGAGAGGCATCATCTGCACTCACCAAAGACCAGAAGGATGTGCACAAAAGTGCCTTTTAGAGCCTTTATACCAGTTAGTGCTTAACAGTGCCTCAAGACTTGCAAAAATTACAATGCTGGTAAAATGGCTCATAGGAGTGTACTATGGATCCTGAGGAACTGTGAAGATTTCCAAGGAGCATGAGTTAACAACTACTTTCTTTAAATAGAGTGAGTAAGTAATTTAAACTTCTTTTGGTTTATCTTAAGAAGTGATTCTAGTGATCAGGTAGGACATAGTTTACCATGCAGAAGATAGAACATGTGCAATTTACATCTGGTTTTCCTGAAACTTGAAATCTGTTAAAATTTTTGGAAAAATGAATGGGCTAAGAATTGGTGAACTGCTGACTGGAGAAAAGTTTTGTGTTTCTACTTTATTTTTGAAAGACAATCAGATGAAAAGAAAACAAAAATTGTTTACAGTAGATCATAGAATCATTTACACAAAATCACACAAAAATCAGCCATGATGTGAGGGTGGCAGTAATTATTATGGTCCTAAACTGCAGGACAATTAAATGTTTCACAGAAGTCTATTTATTGTTTACAATAACTTGATATCACTGAAGGTTGTACTCTGCCATAAGTCCATAAGTAACATATAAAGTTACATCAGCCCATTTTTTAATTCTTTCATTTCTTAGAATAATTTTCTTTACATTTTCTTCTGTCAGCACTTATTTACTTGATTAATGAGCTGACTTTTCATGACTCTCTTTCTCCTTCCTGTTTTTCTTTTCCTTGGGTCTTCCCATTTGTAGTATATACTGCTACACTTTGAAACATTTTAAGCTAGCATGATATTTCTGTTATGGTTGATGCTATTGCCATATCAAACTGCTGAACTAGAGTATTTTGCTGAATGAGTTTCCAGTCTTGTTTCATATTGTTTCCATTTACCTGTCACTGTAAGTTAAAAGTTTTGTGAATATCACTTCATCCTTTTCTCTGGTCTCTTTCATACTGGAATCCCACCAAGACAAGGAAATGCAAAAACTTTCCAATCCATAAGACTAGGAAAATGAACAGAACATGGGGATTTTTCTGGATCTCTTTTGTTTGTTTACTTGTTTGGGTGGTTGTGTTGGTTTTTTGGGGGTTTTTTGCCTTCAAATCTTTTATCTGTAATTCCAGAATCATATTTATCAGCTTCATCATTTTAATAAAATAAATACTGGTTATTAAGATGTAAGACAATACATATATGGCCTATGTGATGCAAACTGTAATTTTACATCCTTATTTCCTAGGCACCTAATTATTCAACAGATATTTGAACTCTGAAGATAACTAAAGGCATCTTTGCAGATTTATTATTTATTTAGCAGTAGTGGAAAGCTTAACCATGCAGACAGAGATCAGAGGAGATACTATATGCTGTCAGCTGCTACGTTTTCTTTCTTTTATAGCGCTAGTGTGAAGATCTCCTCATCTCTGCATAGGATACCTGCAGTGTGGTAGCGTTCTTCGCAAATCAGCTGTGTCTAGCAGTGATTTTAAGTAACTGCAAAGCTATGGGCGTAGCATCCAGCTTCATACAGCAGGCAAGACTTACTGAACTTACCTAAACATGTCAGAGGCTGATCTTCAGATTCAGAAGGGCTCTGGTGTGGCATACGTGGGTGGTAGTTATATAGGTCAAATACATCTGCTGCCACAACTTCTGGACACACCCACTGGAGGCATCCCGAGCAATCCAATAGGCTCTGTGAAGACATTCATAAAAGAGATGTATGTTAGCGAACATAGGTGCCAAATACTTTTACTGGGAGCATGCAAATTACCTTTAGGTGATCTCATCAAAAAAAGAATAGGAAGAATAAAATGAAGAATGAAAAAAACAAAAAAGGTTGTGCTTGTGATCATGAATGTTTTTATTATTGATTATTTGGGAAGCCTTCATGATTTGCTCCCGCCCTTGCTTAGAGTAATAATGGAGCAATAAACTATTCCTATTTTACACATTCATCCATACGCTGCTGACTCAAGAAAAGATAAGATGACTAAATGCTTTGAAGATAGTGGTTGAACCATGAGTGGCAAGAGAATGAACTGCTGACATAGTTCAACCTCAAAACTCAGATCTGCTCCCAGATAAGGTCAATTCTTGTAGCTGGCTGCCTTGGACAGACAGAAGTAGAAGCCCAAGTTGGTACAAAGTATCATGGTATTCAGGGATCCACCTTCATGCTTCTAGTGTGTGATTGCTGGCAGCAGGCACAGTGTCCAAACACAGTGCTACCATCAGTTGAATAAAAAAATTAGGAATGCAATTAAGTGAGAAGTGCAGTAAAAAGTGTTTCACGAGTGACAGGATGGATAAGAATTATGTAAATCCAGAGAAGGGTGTTAAAAGAGTGGAACACAAAACTTGTTTTAAGTAGAACACGGCTTTCCTTTCTTCCTGATGCTTTTTGCCTTGCTTTACATTCTACTTGTACATGCAGTGACAAATGCTGAAACCATTTGGAGCAGTACCAAAACTATAGACCTTGCACACCTGGTTTGTTCTGACCTGCAGTTCTAAGTTTGGTGAAGTTTAACTGCCAGTTACTGATTTTTCCTGTTCTTTTTTTGGACGTGACACATTTTATTGCTATTTAACTGCTAGATTTTTGACAACTTTGTTCTATTTGTGCCTAAGACGCTCTAGCCTTTCTATTGCAACTTCATGTATTGCACTGTTATGTGGCACATCACTGCTTTAAAAGAGAAGGGGTTTCTTTAAGCAAAAGTTTCTGGACAGTAGTATAAAGCTGGTGTAATCTTACAACCACACTTCCATGGTTGAAATAAAGTATGTTCATCTATGTTCTTTTATTTGCTGCATTGTTACAATGATTTTGCTTGGTGAGAAATCCAGAATCAGTGTGTTACGACTGAATATTTTATATTGACAAAGCTAAGCAAATTTATTTATAGAACCCAGCCAAGTGGTGAGCCGTGCACCCAGCATGTGCTGATAGTGGACAATATACAAAGACTATAGGTGGTTTTAATAAAAAAAGTTGTAGGAAGATGTCTCTGGTAAAAGTGAATGAGAAATGCTGTGTTTTCCACTTCAGAACTGCTGATACCAGAAGATTTGATTTGCTTGTAGAATTACCTCAGTCATTACTTCTGCTGTGATCAACATGTGTTTAAGGCAGGAACACAAGGGCAGATCCCTGGATCTTGCCCTCATGTATGAAAGAGACCAGAGAGATCAAGAGTTACGCTAGAACACCTTTAGAAAGGAGCCCACTCTAAGAGAAACATAGGGCTGGGCTAAAAAGGGAGCATGCAATACACCAAAGAGAAGATTCAGTTTCTTGTTTTTCATTATGCTTCACATGTTACTGTGCTCTGCAGGGAACTACCAGGTCTGCCTGGATTCATTTCAGCACCAGGTGAGGAAGCTTATTCATTGAGACTTATGGAAAGAAAGCATAAATGCTGTGTATGTGACAGGAGCAGATACTGGTGGGAGATGAGGAGGAAAGTGCATGGGAAATCATATAAGGAGTTGAGAAAATGGAGGTTTTTTTGCTTTTGGAGTAGAAATTCAGTCAGTGGGTAAGCAGCTTTACCAGCCTTGATATGTAAGGGCAAAAGCCAGTAATAAAGACAGGGAGAAATAAAAGGACATAAATTTAAGAGGAAGGACAAGATGCAGACGCGGTGCAGAAAACAGTACCTGTGTAAACTCAAGATTTTATTAAAGTAGATGGGAAAAAACAGCACAATAAGGAGATGGAAATAAACTGAAGGAAGGAAAGAGGAAGAAATCAAAAAAAACCCCACAATAACTGAAGGATTATCACAGGTGTAACTGTTGGGCATTGGATACAGAATGCTTTGCAGTGCTGTTTGAGAAACATGAAACATATGTTATGGGAAACACTTCTGCACCACTGCACCCCACTGATTTTATCTGGAGGTGGCTTTAAGGAGTAAATGCCAAGCTAATATTAAAATATTCCTACTTTTATCTGCTTTTTTCAGAGCCTAAAATACCTGCATTTGTTTTCATGTTGTTTTGCTCCCATGCTGTGTGGTAAATATCTCTTTTGGTTCTGCGTTACTGGGATTTTCTTTTTCAGAATACAGTAATAACATGGCAGAGCTGTCTTTAGTGCTCACAGCTAAAGTTTAGTGGTAGAGAATTGACAATACCAATGCTATGATACATCTTTTGAATTTTTTTCTTTTTTTTTTTTTTTGAGATTGTAGTGTCCTCCCTTCCTATTCCACCTTCGATTTCTAGCTGCTGCTGTACTTAGGTACTGATGACAACTTACAGGACTAAAAAAAATCCCATCTACTTTTTAGTATCACCATAGCAAGGAATTAAATTTTGGGTACAAATTTTATTGTGAGCTTATGCATTTAACTTGAAGTTATATATTCCAGGTAAAATTATTTTTCAACACCTTAGTAGTTTATTCATACAGTTATGATTAATTTAGACACCATAATGATGTCACTGCTGTGTAAAATTGCTAACTACAGCACTTTGTTGAATTAGTTCCCAGCTCCATTGCAAGCCATTTTCATTTGCCTGTCACTTCTCTTTAAACTATCCTGGATTTTATTACCACATCCTACAGTCTCCTCTGACATCTTGAGTTTCTTGCCAGAAACAGGAACACAAAATCTTTCCAGACTTTAAAATACATCTCCAAAATTAGGGCTGATGCATACAAGACACACAGAGATGTGAACCCTTGGAAACAGAGAGAAAATGCTCAAGTAGTGGGAGATGTTTAGCTCCTGAGACACGTATCTTTGTGATAGATGACCTTTGTAAGGTCACATTTTTACAATGCTCTCTCCTGCTTATACTCATGACATCTGTTGTTTTGTTACAGACTTAATTGCTTAGTATTTGTGAAGTAAATTAAAATGCAAGGATAGGTGTTCAGGAGAGAAATGAGGGGGAAAAATGCACCCATATTTCTCTACTGCAAGGCGGTACTCTTAGTGCTCCTAGAGTGGTGGGGTGAAGCAAGGCCTCTGGAGGGCACCCTCTATTCCTTTCTGGGGTTGGGTTCCTCAAACACAAATAAACACCTTATTAAAAATGCTCATGCATGTATACTGCACATATTTTATAGAATCACACACGATCACAGAATGGCTGAGATGAGGATGGACCTCTGGAGATTATCTAGCCCAAATCTGAATAGGCTGGATAAATGGGCTGAGGCCGATGGTATGGGGTTCAACAAGGCCAAGTGCTGGGTCCTGCATTTGGGCCACAACAACCCCATGCAATGCTACAGGCTTGGGGAAGAGTGGCTGGAAAGCTGCCGGTGGGAAAGGACCTGCAGGTATCGATCAACTGGCTGAACACGAGCCAGCAGAATGCCTAGGTGGCCAAGACCAACAACATTCTGGCCTGCATCAGAAATAGTCTAGTCAGAAGGACTAGGGAAGTGATCATCCCCCTGTACTCAGCACTGGTGAAGCCACATCTTGAGTACTGTGTTCAGTTTTAGGCCCCTCACTACAAGGATATTGAGGTGTTGGAGTATGTCCAGAGAAAGGCAATGAAGCTGGTGAAGTGTCTAGAGAACAGGCTTCTGAGAAGCAACCGGGAGAACTGGGGCTATTTAGACTGAAGAAGAGAAGGCTGAGGAGATACCTTATCACTCTCTACAATTACCTGAAAGGAGGTTGTATAGAGGCGGGTGTCAGTCTCTTCTCAAATATAACAAGCGGAAATGGTTTAAGTTACACTAGGGGAGGTTTAGGTTGGATATTAGGAAAAATTTCTTCACTGACAGCACTTCTTAAGCAATGGAACAGGCTGCTCAGAGAAGTGGTTGAATCACCATCCCTGGACGTGTTTAACTGTTGTGTAGCTATGGTGCTTAGGGGCATGTTTTAGCACTGGACTTGGTAGAGTTAGTTTGATGGTTGGACTTGGCGATCTTGAAGGTCCTTTCCAATCTAATGATTCTATGATTCTGTGTTGAACTTCACTAAGATCCTGTGAGCCCATTTCTCCAGCCTGTCAACATCCCTCTGGATGTCAGCATGATCCTCTGGTGTATCAGCCCTTCTTTCCATGTTGGTGTTATCAGCAAACTTATTGCAAGTTCACTCTGCCCCATCATTGAGATCTTTAATGAAGATGTTGAACAGGGCTGGACCCAGTATAGACCCCTGAGGTACAACATTAGTTACTGACCTCCAACTAAATTTTGTGCCACTGATAACCACACTTTGGGCCTGGCTAATCAGACAGTTTTCAACCCACCTCGCTGTCTGTTTATCCAGCCCACACATCAACGGTTTGTCTATAAAGGCAAATTCCTGAAGGCAAATCTTAACAGTGAGATGTAGACAAAGAAGTCATTGAGTAACGTGACTTTTTCCATGTCTTTTATCATGATGTCTCTTGCCCAATTCATCAATGGACTAGCTCACAATACACCTTTAACAGCCGTTTTTGTTATGTCACTTGCCAGAGTCAACTCCTGATGGCTTTGGCTTTCCTCATCCATCATTGCATGCTGGGACAATGTTTCCCTATTTCCTATGGGTTACTTGTCCCTGCTTTCACCTCCTGTATGCTTTCTGTTTATGCAGGTCTGTTTTTCAAGCAATGTTATTCAGTAGGAACCATTGATTTCTCTCAGAGTTAGTAACTTGCATGTGTTTTCAGATTTAATTTGTACACCTAAATTTTCTACTGGATTGCTAATTGAAAAACATCTGTGGAGTGAATACATAGGTGCAAATCAGCTAGTACAAGCTTCTGTCCAGGACCCGCCTTGTCCTGCAGCAGTAAATAGGATGCTCAATAATATGAACATGTTACAGGAAAAATACTCAGGGATAAACATGCAGAAAACAGAAGGGAAGTTTTTTATTGATATTTCTAACATAAACTGAAATGCTGCTGTGGAAGAAGGCAGTTACCTGCTGAGAACTGAACTGAGACAGTAAGTTGACCAGCTTAACTACCAGCACAGCCAGAGATACCTGTTAAGTCTGTGATAGTATTGATAAACTCAGCCATTTCACATTCGGGATTTGAAAACCTGGGACTGTAATCCAGCTATTACTAAATGGTGAATTTACTTGCCCCTTTTGTGTTCTTTTGTAATAATAACATTAGGTGCTTACAGACAAAAGTCTGTCTTAATTTTGACTCCCGCAAACCAAAAAGTAACGTAAAAGAAAATACATTAAGGTGAGTGTCACTGACACTGATAGGAAGTATATGTTAGGATTGTAGAAATAAGAGAATTTGTGTTTTGCCTGTTCTTGAGTTTTGTAAGGCAGTGACACCTCCTCCTATGAAAATGAACAAATGGGTTCTTCAGTTACTCAGTAAATCTCTTTAATTTCTTGCCTCCTCTAGATCTCTTAGACTTGCTAAGCATGGTGGTCATTAGTAGTTGCAACAAATATATGCCAAATTGGTTTCATCATAAGCCTGTCAAAACAGATTCATTCAAAGCCATTCAAAACAGACTAATAAAGGTAGGAACTCTGGAGAGCAGCAAGTGATCAGTTAAATTATTGCTGGTGGCATTTAACAGTTACAAGGAGGAAGAAATGACAGTCTTGTGAAGCTGTTAAGGGACACCTCTAAGACTGAAGCATCTGTTAGAACTCAGTATAAAATTACTCTAAGGTTTCCTGTAACTTAACAGCACCTCACCTCCCCAGGTGCCTCTGAGAAATAGATATGAGACCCTCCTGTAAGACAATCAGTCTAATAGGGATATAGAGGATAGCCAAGCTATTCCAGAGGACTCATCACAACCGGATAGGCCTTCCTGCAATTTGATAACCTCTTCCACTAAGAAGAAGAGAAGGGTTCTAGTTGTTGGAGACTTGTTCCTGAAGGGAACTGAGGGCCCAATGTGCAGAGTTGACCCTCATCACAGGGAAGTCTGCAGTCTACCTGGAGCCCAAATCAGGGATATCACTAGGGCAGTCCCTAACCTGGTGCAATCATCTGATTACTATCCACTGCTGATCTTCCAGACAGGTGGAGAGGAAGCTGCATCCCGTAGCCAGAGGGGAATGAAGAAAGATTTTAAGACCCTGGGACAGTTGGTGAAAGAATCTGGGGCACAAATTATTTTCTCTTTCCTACTTCCATTTCCAGGTGAGGGCACGGGCTGGAATGGAAAGATTCAATCCATAAATGCCTGGCTACGAGACTGGTGCTACAGACAAGGCTTTGGGTTCTTTGATAATGGTTGGTTGTATAGGTCACCAGACCTGATAGACATACACGGGAAGGGTTTATCTCAGAAGGGCAAAAAGGTGCTGGGACAGGAATTAGCAAGGCTCATTCAGAGAGCTTTAAATTAGTCTCGAAGAGCGATGGGGTTGTGCACCAGTGGCGCAGTCCTC
>VYZX01011717.1:0-36373 GCA_013401335.1 Brachypteracias leptosomus
TTCTGGGTTGCTACAGGAAGGCTTTACTGCAGAATAATTGCTTAGCACCAAGACAGCAGCAAACAATATTGATATTAGGAATGGATGAGAAAGAGAAGAATGAAGAAAGCCACATGTACCACTGCAGTCCCTAAATACAGTGGTTAAATTAGTACAAATCCAATCTGTGATATTATTTGGTGTGCACACAATTTCAATGTATATGGTAGATCCAGTTGCAATTAAACAGATAAAACCTTGTATTAAAATCTGAAACTATTAGAGATCTAACAGAGGTCTTTAAGACAGGCTGAACAGATTTTAAGTTGCTACCTCAACACATTTATACAATGGTGACTGTTGGGATTATGTACACTGGGGTGCTGCCGAAATCATTACAAATACCACACACAGCCATTGCCAGACACTGAGCAAATAACTACTTTCCTGTCTGTCAACCCTTTCCAAGTCATAATGTCCTGTTTCTTTCATAAGAATTGAAAGTTACTTTGCTACGCACATTCTTGAAAAAAACCAAACAACCAACAACGAAACCCCAAAAATAACCAACCAAAAAAACCTCCATAACAGTGTGTTTTCATGGAAAACATCCTCTTCAAGTACCTCAAAAGAACAGGATATTACTACTTTTCTGTTATTATTTGTATTCTGAAATTTCAATGCACATTTCAATCAACATCTTGGCCTTGGATACATTCTGGCCTTGAATTTAATTTCTGTGGAAAGTAATTTCAATTTCCTTTATTTATATAATTTTAGTTTAGTAGTTTTAGTCAACATGTACAGCCATGAAACTTCAGTAGCTATGATTGAAACCAACAAAGCACATTACCATTTGTCCATTTTCATGTCTGGGGAAAGAAATGTAAGCAGCCTTTTCCTTTACAGGGTTAAACAATCAAAAAAGTTGCACAGAATTGCTATTAAAGCACACATCCAGGCTGAAGGTACCAACAATAACTACCACTTTCCCAACATAATGATTTCCATATTCCCTTCAAAAGTGCTTGAAAACCCACAAGGTTTGTCTGAATATAGATGGGCTGACTATTACATGACTTTAATGCTTGATTCAGCCTGCTGACTTTTTGTCACTTATGCTTCAAAAAGAAAGGGATAATGATATGCTTGCCTAAAATCAGATGCATCATTTGGATGTTCCAAATCTCTTCTTAAAAAGAACCCTTGAAAGGAGTCTTGAGTGTAGTAACAAACCAACAAAATGACATTTTAAAGAGTAAAAATACTAACTCACACAAACCCAAACTACTTTTATCAAGAGCAAAAACCTAAATAATCAAAGACTACTTTTCATTTTCCAGATACTGAAATTTTGATCAAAATAGGGGAACTTAGAATTTTCATGAGTGAATGAAAAATGTCATTAAAATAGACTAGACTAGACTAGAAGAGAAGAGAATAGACTGTTTTAGTTGGAATTGACTTACAATGATCATCTAATTCAACTGTCTGACAAATTCAGGGCTGACCAAAAGTTTAAGCATATTGGTAAGGTTATTGTTCAAATGCCTCTCAAACACTGACAGGCTTAGGGCATTGATCACCTCTATAGGAAGCCTGTTACAGTGTTTGACCACCCTCTTGGTAAAGGAATGCTTCCTAATGTCCAGTCTAAAGCTCTCCTAACGCAGCATTCCCACACGACCTACAATTGGATGCCAGGGGGAAGAGATCAGCATCTCCCTCTCCACTTACCTTCCTCAGGAAGCTGTAGAGAGCAATGTGATCACCCCTCAGCCTCCTTTTCTCCTAGCTAGAGAAGCCTGAAGTCTTTAGCCACTCCTAATAGAACATAACTTCCAGCTCTTTAACCAGCTTTTGTTGTCCTCTTCTGGATGCATTCAAGAACCTTCACATTCTTCTTAAAATGTGGGGCCCAGAATTGCATACAGTAAACAAGGTGAGGCTGCACAAATGTTGAATACAGCATAATAATGTCCTCTTTTGACCGGCTGGCTATGTTGTGTTTAATGCACCCCAGGATATGCTTTGCCCTTTTGGCTGCCAGGGCACACTGCTGACTCACATTGGGCCTGCTGTCAACCAGCACCCCCAGATCCCTTTCTGCAGGGTTACTCTCCAGCCATTCCTTTCTCCATTTGTATTTGTGCTTTCCATTACTCCATCCCAGGTGCAGAATCCAGCATGTCAACTTGTTAAATTTCATTCATTAGTGATAGCCTAATGCTCCAATCTATTTTGATCCCTCTGCAAGGCCTCCCATCCCTCAAAACTCAACGTCACTTCCCGGTTTTGTATCATCAACATTCAATTCCTGCACCCAAACTGTTGATAAAGTATATTGAACAGAACTTTCCACAGAATTAAACCCTGAGGAATACCAATTAGCCAGATGTAGCCCCATTCACTACAACCCTTTGAGCTCTGCCTTTCAGCCAGTTCTTCACCCAGCACACTGTAAACCTGCTCGTTCCACAGCTGGACAACTTGTCTAAAAGGATACTGTGAGGGATAGTATCAAAAGCCTTACTAAAACCCAGAAAAACTACATCCATCACCTCCCTTCATTCCCTAGGTGGGTGACCTTATCAGAGAAATTAAATTGAAGAGGACTTGCCTTTTGTAAACCCTTTCTAAATGTGTGTGATGATTGCATTATTCTTTAAATGCCTTTCAATAGTACCCAATATAATCTCCTCCATAATTTTTCCAGGAACAGAATTTAGACTAAGAGATGTGTAGCACCCTGGGTCTTCCTTCATGCCCTTTTTGTAGATTGGAATAACATTGGCAAGTTTCCAGTAAGCAGGAACCTCCCCAGGCCTCCAAGATCTTTGGTGGATGACAGATTGGGGTCCTACCATAACATCTGCTATATTCTTCAGTACTCTGGGACGAATCTCATCAGGCCTCATGGACTTGTAAATATTCAGCTGATACGGCTGATCCATGACAATTTCAGTGTCCACAAACGGAAAGTCACTGTTCCTGCACTCATGGTCCTCTAACTCAGGAGAACAGGCAGCCCAAGGTCTATCAGTATTAAAGATGGAGGTAAAATCACATTAGATGCCTTTGTTTTTTCTTCATACAATTAGTCAGATGACCATCTTCAACAAGTACGAGTCCAATGTTTTCTTTAGATGACTTGCTATTAACATACTTCAAAAAGCCCTTCTCGTTGGAAACAACACTGGCAAGTTTCAACTCTAATTGAGCTTTGGCCTTTCATGTCTTCTCCTTGCACAAACAAAGCCTTACCTTGCTTCCAGAGATCATACAGATTCTTTTTTCTCTTGAGCTCCATGAAGAGTTCCCTGTTCAGCCAAGCTGGTCTTCTGCCCTGCTTGCTTACCTTAACAAGGCAGTAGAATTTCCTGCTCCTGTGCTTCTAAAAGCTAGTTCTTAAAGACTAACCAGCACTTGTGAACTCCTAAGCCCTCACAAGCAGATTCCTAGGGTACTCTGCTAAATAGCTCCCTGAATAGTTTGAAGTTTGCTCTCCTGAAATCCAGGCTAACAAGTCTTTTCGGCTGTGTGTAGGTTGTCAAGGTTTGGATCCAATCCACCTACAGATGCTCTCTGTTAACCCCTCTTTCCCCTGTCCCAATTAGAGGAAGAGAAAGAGGATAAAGGAGGGAGACTTATGGCCCCCTCCTCTCCGAAACGGAAGAGGAAGGGAATGAGAGAGAGAGAAGCTTCTAGATTAGGAAAGAAAACTAAAACAGCTTTAACAAGGTAATGATAATAAAAGAGAATATATATAAAATTAATATCAAACCCAACCTTCCCCTGATGGCAATTACGTCACTGTCACCACTGAGGCTGTGGAGCAGACACTGGCAAAGTCCCAGACTGGCCTCAGCAGCTGACAGGAGCTGGGTTCAGGAATGCATGAATCGAAGGCAGGACGGAGAAGCAAAGGCCAAAGGGAAAAGATAAGTCCACTGAAGGAAAAAGAAAGTCCCAAGGATCCCAAAGGGAAGAGGAAGATTGAGACCCTCATGATCCCTCAGCTTTGTACTGAATATGATGTATATGGGATGGAATACATTGTTGGACAGTTTAGGGTCACCGGTCTTGGCCGCTCCTCCCAGCAGGTGTGACCTTTCAATCTCTGCACCCCCCGATGTGGAACACAAGATCTGGCAGTGGCCTTGGTCTGCACAACAATCCTTGGGAGTAACTCTAAATGTCAAACATTATCACTGCTAGAAGCAGACACTGTCTGCAAAAACATGCTGTGAGCTTCAGAAAGTGTAGTTAGTTAGCAGAGACTCAGATGAAAAATAAAATCACTGAACAGAATTGGTTTGGTTCTAACTCAAACCAGGACAAGATGTATGCATATACACAACAACTGACAAATGAAATTAGTAGTCAAAGTCAAGACAGAGTAAATGTGAAAAATTTCTGGCCTACAAACACCATGGGATGACATTATTTGTTTGAGTCTGTACAAGATAAATTACTAAAAACTGCAAATAAATTAGAGGCGGACATCAGACAATCAAGAAAAACTTGTGAATCACTAGATTGTGGACTTATGGAACATACTATTGGCTGTGAAAATTCAGATTTAATTCAACCAAAGAAAGATCACAGGTAATCAATATTAACTTGGCAATAGAATTTAATCTAACAGGTCATTCTAACTTGGCAAGAGAATTTAATGTAGCACATTCTTCCAACTCATTTCTGTGCCTTCCTTATATTTTATATTTATAATATGTTACTTTATAGAAAATGTAGAACTGCAAAATTATAAACAGAAAAGGAAAATAATTCAGTACTCTACCTGACAAACCACTAGAATTGTTTGCACCATTTTAGTTCAGCTGTTCTGTAATATGCCAGACAACATTTGCATCTTAATGCTTAACTGAATGACCTCAAAGCCAAAGCTGAACAATTCATAATTTGTATTTCTTTTCATTTACCTTTATTGAAACTTCACTTATCCTTGCAAAAATATACACTGAAACCCTGCCAGAAATGGAATAGGAAAATGCTAAAGTAATCAACCACCAGAAAGACATTTGAGCACAGTAAGAAATTGTCCTTGAGCCTGAACAGAAGACAAGCACATCAATAAGAGTGCAGATAACAAGAGATATAGAACTTGGTGAATACTATACTGTTTCTCTGCAGTAAGCAAAAGCTCTTTTAAAGATGCATAGTGAGAGAGAATAAAAAAAAAAAGATCATCAAGAAAGAAATGTTACACATTTCAACAAATGTTGACCTTTATTTGTGGTCTTTATTGTGTTACCAGGTATTGTGAAGATATCCTTGCTGAAATACTCACAAGCTGTCAGAATCCTGTTAGAATTGCAAAAGATTTCACAGAAGTTCAAAGTGGGAATGAAACAGCTTTAAATCTCACAGTGGTCCTCAAGCATGCGAAACAATGTTGCATGAAATTCAGCCATCTATCCCAACACACTAAGGCCCCACTCTTGTTACCTGAGAAGTCAAGGGCAAACTCAAACAGAATCCAATGAAAGCAAGTCTCAGAGTCCTCATAAATACAGGGAAGAAAATACTAAATTTGATGAACATCTCCTTCATATATACACAATTCTCATGCGTTCAACCAACCTTTGGCTTGACATCCCAGTTGCAAATTGTTTTGTAACAAACTGATGATATTTTTAATTGACTAAAATGTGTCATTTCTTAAATGAGAAAAAAAGTCTTCAGCAGTCTCATAAAAGTAAAAAAAAAAAATAAATCCTCTCTAATCGTTTCTAATCCATTAACACCTGCTAAAAGGAAATGTATTAACAGGAGTCCTAAAAATTAAAAATAAAATAAAAAACACATTGAACTGCTACAATTCTCCTATTTTATCAATGTTCTTTGTACACAATGATGTAGTTCTGCATAATGCAAATTTTCAGAGAGAATATATCTCCAAAAGGCTGTATTCTGTCATGCAGTTTATATTTTCTATAGAATTTCATGATGTGCTGTTATCTGGTAAAACTGGCTTAATAAAATTAAACATCTTTACTACCTGAGAAGAATGATTCTTAACAATTGATCTCAATGTAGCTGGGGGATAATTAGGTGATAACAAAAGCTGTTATATGAAGAACTAATTGTATTAAACCAATCTTTTGCTTCTTGGTGCTGTAACCAATATGCAATATAGTGGATAAGAAGGAAGAAGTAGTAAAACCTGTCATTTTTCCATTAGTAATGTTTTTAAACAACTAATAGGAAATGGATTTGTATGAAATTATGATCCTTTAAATGTACAATTAAAGGAGAAAAAAACCCCATAGAATCATAGAATTGTTCTGGTTGGAAGAAACCTTCAAGAGTCCAACCGTTAACCCAGAACTGCCAGGTCACCACTAAACCATGTCCATAAGCGCCCCATCTACACATTCTCCTCCAGGGAATTTATTGTCTCGAAACCATTTCCCTGGGCAGGCTGTTCCAGGTCTTGACAACCCTTTCTGTGAAGAAATTTTTCCTAATATCCAATCTAAACCTGCCCTGGTGCAGCTTAAGGCCATTTCCTCTTGTTCTATCACTTGTTACTTGGGACAAGAGACCAAAACCCACCTTACTACAATCTCCTTTCAGGTAGTTGTAAAGAGCAATAAGGTCTTGCCTCAGACTGCTTTTCTCCAGACTAAACAATCCCAGTTCTCTCAGCTGTCCCTCATAGATCTTGTTCTCTAGAACCCTCACTAACTTTTTTTCCCTTCTTTGTACACACTTCAGCACCTCAATGACTTTCTTCTAGTGAAGGGCCCAAAACTGAAAGCAGAATTCAAGGTGTAGCCTCACCAGTGCTGAGTACTGGGGGACAATTATTTCCCCAGTCCTGCTGGTTACACTATTTCTGATACAAGCCAGGATATTATTAGCCTTCTTGGTCACCTGGGCACAATGACAGCTGTTGACCAACATCCACAGGTCCTTTTCTGCTGGGCAGCTTTCCAGCCACTCTTCCCCAAGCCTGTAGTGTAGGGGTTGTTCTGACCCAAGTGCAGGATCTGGCACTTGGCCATGTTGAATCTCATACCACTGGACTTGTCCCATCAAATCAGCTTGTCCAGGTCCCTCTGCAGAGCCTTCCTACCTTCAAGTAGATCAATACAGCTCATATCAGTTGGGCTATTGATCCTGTTAACTTTTTGGAGGGAAAAGCCCTAAAATAATAATAAGCCTAATATAATAAAAATAATAAACTTAGAATTGATATGACTGGTTCATTGGTAAAGTGGGATTTCAGGTGGAAGTTCCTAAAGATGCCTGTCCTTTCCTTTATTCTAGTCACCATTTCATTAATGACTTTGATAATAGAATAAGGAGACACTCTTTAGTGATTGTGTCAAGCACTTATTAATTTATCTTCATTTTGCATTTTCAACAAAAATAATTTATATTTGATATCCAAAGAAAACCTTTTTCATCAGAAGATTAGTAAACCTGTGAAAGATGTTACCAAGGCACTTTATTAAATCTTGAAGACTACAAGTTTTAAAAAACAGCTTGGACAAATAGTGTAAATGTAGATTGGCATCTCAGCCCAGGGAGATAGACAAGATGATATCTGACAAGATGGTCTCTGTCAGCACTTCACTCCCATGGTCCTCAGGAGAGTTCTTCATGTCAAAAGTACACAGAACATAATGTCTTTCTAAAGTACAACTAAATGTATTTTGGATAGTATGTAGGGCTAAAGACTAGATGCTTGGAAGTGGTGGGGAAAAAAAAGGATAATTATAAGGCTAGTATATTGGCAAAACTATGTGAAATCTGTATTTTAAAACCCACTATCAAGCATGATCCACTGAGTTTGCAGGCTTGCAATTTTAAAAATGATTCTTTTTATTAAGATTTGAGTGAAATTTTTGATAAAAAGAAACACTTACATTAATTTTATTGTGTTACTTTACTGTCCAGAACTATTCTTACATAAGAGAGACTTATTTCTTAAGTCTGTTGTCTAAAGCAATGGAAATAAAACAGCACTCATGACTGGCATTCTTACAGTAACCTAGGGAAGACACAATTTATGATGTGATAATGGACCAGGCAGAAGTCATTGATAAAGCAGATACTTGTTTTCTTGCACTTGGACTGAACTATGAATCTGGCAGCCTTGTTGGAACAGGGAGGCAAAGAAAGGGTACCGGTTTTGGTCTATACAGGGCAGGAATTAAACAGAAATATGCAGCTACTTAATGCTGTGCATGCATCAAAGATAGAGTTATTCACACCATGTGAATAGGCAAAATAAAATATAATTTGCTGTGACAAGATATCTTACTGTGTGTTTAAAACTGTCGTAACAGTGTTTACAAGGCTGAATTTATAATCTCTTTCTCTCCGATTTTCAGAAATATTGAAAAAGCTTTGATTTCACAATAGTTTTTCAGAATAGCGTGATAGAATTTTTGTAAAGAGAGAAGCAGTGAATGAAAATGATGTGGTTGGGACATTCTCCAAAATAAGTTTTGTTACAGATACTCATTAAATGTATCTTTTTAGCAAATTGCTGAGATTTGCTTTATAAGAAGTTATGGCATTTGCTAGATCCTGAAGAGTAATTTCAACGAGCATGAGCAAAAAGACTGGATAAAATCCACTGTGTTTTGACCTGAAATTAATAAATATTTATTGTATTCTTAAATATGAGTCTCAACCTCAAAGTAAACACAGGGGATGTAAAATCTTTTCAAATGAAACCAAAATAAGTTTTAACTCCCTTCAAACATATATTACCAAAATGTGGACAGCTGCTTGGTTTTGCTTCTCATTCAAGTTCTTTGGGGAGATATATTCTCTAGAATGACAAAATATAATAACTTTTCACCTACAAATTGCAAAACAAAATTCTTCTCTACTACAAGTTGTTTTTAGTTAATAGAATATTAGTGTGAACTCTATGCATCTCATTCAAGCATTCATTATTCCCCAAAATTTTATGCTTTTGTATTGAGGTGTTTTTGGTTTATGTACATACATTTAGTATTGCAAATATATCTTTTAGACAGTAGAAATATTAATAGTGTACAGCTTAATGCAAACTGAGTAAACATTCTAACACATGGCTGAATCTTGGTTGCTCCCATTACTTATTGAAGTTCTTGTTTTATCCCACGGTGTAAGTAGCATCATGCAGCCACTGAGTGACTAATTCATAGATTGATGGAATAAGGGTTGCAATAACCTGTGGGATATAAGCTTAGCAGGGCCATTCAGAACTTGGCTGCAATGATAATATGCCTATTTGAGTCCAACCTTCATCCAAACATCTCCCTAACCACTGGACCATAGCCTCAAGTGCTACATCTACTCGGTTTTTAAACACCTCCAGGGATGGTGACTCCACCACTTCCCTGGACAGCCTGTTCCAGTGCCTGGCCACTCTCTCAGTAAAGAACTTCCTCCTAATATCCAATCTAAACATCCCCTGTTGTAACTTGAGGCCACTTCCTCTTGTTCTTTTTCAGTGTATGACAGAGGTTACAGAGCAAACATGGACTGTAGTTGTGGATCTGTATTTACCAAATATACTCATACGGTCATGGGAAAAAGGAAATATTAACTAACTCAAACATATGGAAAGTTGGTATAAAAAGGTCGTTAACTGCCACCTTGTTTAAAGATGAAAAATATTTCAAAGGTGAGCAACCCTCAAATACACTCAAGTTCCAGTGATCATGTGGAATTATCCAAATAATCTTGGCTTATCCAAACAAAACTTTCTAAGTTTGGAGAACAGCTTTGGAAACCTCATAGAATAGGTATTTTTCCTATAATTTTCCTCCTATTTCATGCTCAACACTAAACCAGAATAAACCAGAGAAGGATGTAGTAAGCGAATCAATAAGAAATCTGATTTCATTTGTTCACTAAGAAGCTTGTCTATTTCTACAAACTGATTTACTCAATGAAGCTAATTGTGAGCCTCAGCAACAGTGAGCAAGACATATGTACCTCACAGGAAAATGCATGTATAACATTGTTTGATATTTTCACACCACTCTAAAACTTCAGTAAATATATCAGTGGAAATGCATGAGTCAGTCAGACCTCATCTCTTACAGCTCTCAGAATTTTCTCTGGGATTGGCTTTCTTTTATCACTTATCTGAGCATATGGCCACTAGCTTCACACACTTTGCAGACCACAGTCATGACATCTCTTCTTTGCATCCAGAGTGTGAGGCTGTAGGCCATGAGAGGCTCTGGAGCCTGTGTGTCTCTCTCATTCTCTCCAACCTCGTGTAATGAAACTGGCAGTTCAGCAGTATTTGGGGTCTCTGTAGCCTCTGAAACTGGGAAGATTTTTCTTTAAATGAAAGGATTTAGAGCATTTATTTTCTACACCTATTACATAACTGAATTATCTATGGGAAACCAAGGCATTTCAGCACCTGATCTGCTACACTATAGATTCAGACAGTGTTGAACTGATGCCATGCCTAATTCTTTCAGCATTGTGCTGAAGAATTTGCTTGCATTGATAAAGTAATTATCACCCTATGGGGATTTATGGATTTTGGGGGTTTTTTAGTTGTTTTGTTGTTTGTTTGTTTTTTTTTTAAATACTCATTCACAGTGAAAAGTGCTTGATATTATTGTACAAACATAAAATAAGACCTCAAATTTGCATTTCATTCTTGTGATCTCTTATTTTCAGAGAAGGATTAAAAGCTAAGCCTTTTTACCAAAATCATTGAATATATTAATTATACACCATATAAATAATTTAATTGCACACAGAGAATATATTTTCTAAAAGTTTCATAGGTACTTCTCTTTATATAATGTAAATCATTGTCAAACTAGAGCAATTTTTCTCTTAATACTTTTCATTGTGAAAATCTATCTGGTTCAACTGTAATTTATAATATGATAACACACAACGAAAATTGCTAATGCTCCCAATATATAGTAACGGGAAAGTCTATTAAAGGTTCAGAATAGAGAAGAGGTTGCGATCCTTATGTGCATTTTGTTGACAGTCACACCATCAGCTACTTAAGTCTGACTCCACTAAAGTCAGTGTAGCCTCATCCATACATCAGAACTGAGTCTTGTTCCCAGTGTTAGCTGAGTCACCATAAAAACCTTCACATGAAAAACTTGGCTCAGTGACTTCCTCCCTCCTGGTCTTGCAGTGTACCCATTAAAAACTTAAAAAGAGAGTAACCACCAACAGGTGATATCAGGAGAAAAGTGTTAAAGATACCAGAGTTGAGGCAGTAGAAGGAGATAGAGAAAAATTGTTACCTCTATGCTGTGAAATATTAATATTTCTAATGTAAGCCTTTGGTTGTCCTTAAATCACATGGAGATACTCATACTCATCAACCATTTTTAGATATATGATGTCTGCAAAGTAAGCTGTTCAAAATTACTTTTCTCAAACTATCCTTTTTAAGTAAGTGATTATAACTTTGTTGTGTTTTTATTCTCTCTTGTCTTCTGATTTTAAAATTTTTAAAAGTTCTTTTCTGAAGCCAATTTACTTGTAAAATCTGTCAGAATATGATTTGTATATCTTGAGATTTGTGTGCTCCTATTTTCTGGAATTTTTCTTTATCTTTGCAGATGAGAATTACTGCAATTTAAAAGATAAGTTACTCAGAGAGGTATCCTGGTCCAAGAAGAGTGGAAGAATCCATGCATATTTATAAAACTACACTTGGAATCTCCATCTTCTTCAGCAGTTAACTAATATACACTGTCTACTTAGCCTCAAAAAAGCTTCATTATTGATTTATGGTTGCCTCTTTGGTATATCATCTTCTTCTTTACCTGTCCCAGCAGAGGTTTATAAGCCTGGCTGTAACATTTATTTTTCTGGCTTTCCTTTGTGCACATCTGTGCTAGATGGATTTTCCTGGGAGTCTAAGTCTCACATAGTCATTGTCAATTGAAGATGACAGAAGAAAAGATGCAGTTGACAGTTAAAGATACTGAGACAGATCCTTCTCATGATAATGCCAATTTTACAGTAGCATAATGCTATTGACTTCCATGCTATCGACTTCAGTAGTCCTAGTTTAGAGTGTTGTGAGGTTAAAATGAGCACAAGTGTATCATTTTGTGAGAAAGAACAAGACTCCTGGATCCTACTGTTTTAACTCATCTACTAAGTGGATGCTACAGATATTTATATAAAAATTTTAGCTACCATATGCAAATTCCTTTCATGTTTTCAAGCAGAGGATATTGGATTCTTACCCAGCTTCAAGGTTAGAATTTCAACTCTGAAACCGAACCATGATTACATAATTAGGTAGGGAAATTACATTTAGACATTTAAATAAACAATTTTTCTGAATGTTTGTTGAAAATTATAAGAACGGAGAATACTATACCAAAATGTTTTTAAGCCTATGCTGGTTTTGTGACTGGACAAGCACTATGGGCACCATATTCTCCTACGGATTTCCCATTGACAATAAGGGACAACCTGCACACAAATACAAGAGAAACATATTGATGTATATTCATATAATTTTTTTTTTCTTCAAAATTCTCCTGCCCAGCTTCAGCTGCAGATATTCAATTATCTTCTATGAAGGTCTCCTAAGCTAGAAAGGCCTACGGCAAGCCAAACAGTAAGATCAAAACTGGTCATAAACATGTCCCATAGCTGTGTGTCATCTCAACTGGGATATAAGGACTTAGTTCTGCCCTTGTGAACCTGTGAAAGAATTTTATGAAGTTTTAGCACAAACTGAAGTTACAATCCTGTCCATATTAAATCTCAGATATGCATATTTTGGTTAGCTAAAAACATTTGACAGATCCAGTCAAAACATTTATTTCCTGCCCCTGACTAAACCACAATAACTGTGTAGTGCTGAATGGCTGTTGTTTTATAAAAAATGGATGATAGTTGTGTGTGTAAACATGCCTCTGTCATTGGCTACTGAAAGAATAGAGAAAGTGGGATGAAAATATGAGATATGCTATCAATAAACAGCAATTTCCCTATTTTTATTGTCCTTTTGTTTCCTATGTCTCTGTCAAAAAATGTGAAAATCATCTATTATTTCCTCCAAGCTCAAAAAAATTATAATAAAAAAGAACTTGCCCTAGAAACAGAGTTGCTAAAAATCATTTGAACATTTTCAAATGATCACCAGAAAAATGAGGTGCTCAAAATACAATAAAGATAAGAAACCTTTCCTTTTAGAAGACATTTGTAGAGTATGTATTCCTATTGTAATTTTTACAAGTGTAACTCTCAGTTTCTTCAAGGCTCTCTAGAGATCATACAATTATTTTCCTTCATGTCATTTTGAATGATTTCCTATCTAGTTTATTGTTAATGCCTTCCTAGAAGTGTGAAGTATGGACTTAAGATTTTTCTCTATAAAACTGCAATGGATCTTCTCCTTAGTAATGATTCTCTCCAGTAAAAGGCTTAGCATAGCTGCTGCTTTACTAGAAGACTGTATTCCTAAAGTTATGCATACCTGATTTTGCATTCTGGTGCTTTGCATAGTATATCACTGAATAAACACATATTTGATTATCATGCAATATACGCAGGATCTAATTCAAATCAGTATATCAAGAGACTTTAGAAAGAGCAAGATAAAATTTTTATCTTGTTCTTTCAGACACTTTATGCAGTTTTCCTACTAGATGCCTATGAATGAAAAAAGCTATTTTCTTCATAGCAAGCACAGTATCTATCATGTCAAACAACCCCCTATAATTCTAAACAGCTATGTGTATAGCATTTTTATCACTCATGCCTTGCAACAATTATATAGTTGCATTTTTTGTATTGCTGTGATTTTTAAGAATGATGCTGATTTGAAAATTATGTTGGCCACTTACTGTTGAGCCACTTAATTAATATTAGTGTCATATATGCAAATATCACTTTATAGAGTCAATAAAAGGACAGGACATGTCCTCTATGGATTTTATTATCTGGCTTTTCCAATATTTTGTGCAACAGAGCAGAGATAAAACTTGTTACACTAGATAAGACCTGTTATCCATCTGATACCAGTATCCTGCCTCTGGGATAATTTTCCAGGATACAATGGCTTCAATTTAATCATTTTTTGTCCATGCTTCCTGAACTGATAAGATGTGACTGTCTGAGCACTGCTATCAGAACAAACTTCATAACACTCCTGTGAGAGAATTGGACCTGAGTCATCAATTATAAGACAGCAAAAAACAGTCATTCACTTTTCTCACATATGAAAAATGGTTTCCATTCATGTCCTGCATAACTTGTTTGCCCAGATCAGCAAAAGCAGGTATATGAGTAGGAAAAAAAATTACAAGGATAAATAATGCTGAGTATATAAAAAATTATTGGGTTTTAGTTATGATCTGATAAGCACTTAAAGGGAACTTAAGTATTTGATATCCTTCTCATCTTTACAGAAGGAGAAAGAAGAACCAGAAAAATGAAGTTATTTTTATCTTATGCTAAATAATAATATTCCAAGGTTGGAAATAGAATGAAGAATGCTGTGATTTTACAGCACCTTGTATAATCATTTATAACAGTATAAATGGAAGCAACATGACTGAAACATTTTGTGAGTTTTCCGTAACTCATTTGGTCTCATGTATATGAAATCTCAAGTCAAAATTAAAAGCATACACATTAACTATGAGACAATACTTTTTCATACCTCCTGTGGCTGAAACAAAGAACCTCTCTGTTGGTAACAATGCAGTGGTTAAAAGTAGCATTGATAAGATCAAAGGATGTCTTTTGAAATCTTCTTTAGAGCTGAGTGAAATACTTGGAGATTTTGAGGTACAGGTTTTGAAAGTTTCAGTGTAATGAGAAAGCAAAGCCGACAGTAACCTACATAATATTGTTTTCCTATCAAATTCCTCCTTATTGTTTTTCCTAAACTATTATCTTTTTCCGCACCAAGATGCTTCACTTTCAGTCTAATAAGCATAACCTCATCTGAGCAGAGGCTGCTGACTTATATGTCTTGTAAAATACTGTACCTAGGTAACTATGCTCAACTTGTAAGTAGCATTGCTACTTCCGAAAACAACTCCATAGATTAATTTAATGAGTTTGACTCAATAGCTGGTAAGAAAATAATTTTGATGGCAAGCTCAAAGCTGGGATTTAAGCAAAAATTTTACTCATTTGAACAGTCCTACTTCAGTGACCAAGTAATATTTACAGAATTGCTCCCTTGAAGAACTGATTTTCTTAACATTTTAAGCATTCATGTCACTGCACTGACTAGCTGATTATTTTTCTAAGAGAACATTTTTTCCCTCATTATTTATTGGAGTTTCCCTATCATAACCAAGCAAAATCAATGAGCCTTTTGTTTGGAATTGAAAAAATGGAAAGGGGAGATGTGATAAAGGTCACATTCTAACAATATGCCTGCAGCTATATAAGTGAGTACTTTTAGATTAGATGCAATCGCCGTGTCACAGCTCTGCATTCACTTTTAATGCTAGGATAGAAATCATATATTTTGTCATCCATGAGAAACCATATTCATTAGTTCTATTGTTTTGTGGTTTTGTTTTGTTTTTTTTCTCCTCTGTATAAAAGATTAGATGCCATCAAATAGACTAGGGCTGCAATTATTTTGGTAAATAGAATCCAGTGTTGATCCCAATCCATTTTTGAAATCAGGAAAGTTCAGGATTTTTATTATTGCTTCTGTTTCATGAGTCTTGTTCCTACTCATGCTTAGTTGTGCGCATAAGATACTGTTAGCTACAATTCAGTGAAATTTTCCAGGATAAAATAACACTGAACTGTCTGATTTAATATCTACACACAGTTTATTCTTGGAAAATGAAAATGTCTTTTATTATTAATTACAATTTCCTTTTGTTCTTTATATGGTATCAAACCATTAGATGGGGATTATCTGAAACTATTGCCTACCAGCAACTTTGTGATCCCTGAGACAAGGCAAGAAGATCTACTGCACAACCAGTACAGTAGGTCTCTGAAGTTATTCCCATGCAACTCTGGCAGAACAAGAATATTAAAATACAAAATAATTAATGCATAGAATATGACTTAAATTTTGCCACATGAGACATATACTTTAAGATTAGTTGAAATCTCAGTGTTTAGATATAGGCTTTGTCAGGACTCTCATGAACAAACAAGTAAAGGAATGACTGCATTGAATTACCTCCCTCCTTCCCCAGAGCTGAACATATCCATATAGATCTGTTAAGTCATGTCAATCAACTTACAGTGTCAGATGTCAGGAAAACTGATTGGGGATTTTTCATGTAAGCATTTAGTGGAAAGTGTACTTCCTAAAACTATTCTTTTCACAATATGATAAAATATTCCAAATACCAAATCAATTCAAAGTTGACTGAAAAGCAAGACTAGTGCAGTGGAGTTTTAGAATGACTTAAATAAAAATATTTAAATTTACTAAACTAATCCACAATTCTGCACCTGTTCAGGCTTAAACGGTGACTGCTTGTGGTGTTGGTGCCACAGTGGTTCATATATATCATAATCTGAGTTAATGCCTCTACTTCTCTTGAGGGCCTGGATTCATGCTCTTCTGGACAGCATGCTTTTTTGTTTGCTACATCATAGGAATCATATGTGCAGAGCTGTACCTCTGATCTTTGTCGAGACTAAATCTGTGGATATCGTATTAGTTTTTTATGGATAGCCCTATTAATACGTCAGTACAATGCAACTTAACATGCTGGGCAGAAAAGTAAAAAATATCATTATTGGCAACTTTTTGAGAAAAAGGGTGAATGTGATTAAGCAGAAAGAATTTGCAGATAAACAGTCTTTCCAAGGCAGCATAATTTTTCTTTGGAGCACGTATCAAATTGCTATTTGATAGTGTAGTGGGTCTGTCTGAGCTGATTTTCCCCATACAGCCTTCATGCTGCAGTACTGGAAGCCAGAAGGTGTTGATAACACACAGCCTTGTTTTGACGGGGTGTGTGTGTGGGGGGGCAAGATTTGGGAGGNTTGAAATGTGCAGTATTGAAAGTATTTCAAAAGCTGTTAAACAAAAAAAAAATTTTCTGCTGCACTTTGGGGTGTATTTTGCATTGCTTTTAAAACCTGGGTTGTTTTTTTTAAATGAACTTGAACTTCTGATAAAAAGGACCTCAGAAGGAAACTATACCTTGAAAGAGTTTACTGCATATGAGACAGTTCTCATTCTAGCAAGAGCTAAAGAAAAGAGTTCTGTGGAGACACAAGCTTTACTGAAGTCAGTAGCAGAGTTCCTTTCTATTTCATTGGAGCCAGGATTTCATCCTGTGTTTTTAGCTCTTTTCTAACAACGGTCTGAAAGACTGTAAATAATTGTCATAACTGCTAGAAAGAGAAAATAGAACGAGCACTGAACGTAAGAGAACATATATTCTCCAAAATGGTCCTTGTCCATAAAAATGTCTAATAAAATCTCTTGGAAATGTTCAACAGTGCAAATGAATCCTGATGCACTTTTCATAAATAAAGAACATCAAGGAAATAAAGACTTCAGACATTAGGTTGAAACCAAGACAAAAAGCTTTACAAAAGGAGTAAAGTCTCACAGTGATTCTGTCCAAACTTCTCTTTAGAATCTGATGTTGCATTCTTTATTAACAAGAAGCTTTCAGTGATCTCAGCAGAAGCTCAATGGTTGGGTGTGCAAGGAATGCAGGACTGTGCTCTGGATTGATAAGCCTTAAATAATCATGGCTTCATTTCTCAAACTTAGTCAAAACTCCTCAGAAGTTCAAAAGTCAATTTCCAGAATAAAGACTAAATAGATCTTCATTTTGACATTTAAAAATCCAGAAGTTTTCTTAGGATCTCACCAAATGCCCATGACTATTTTAAAAATGAAATATAAGACTTCAAGACTCCAAACCCATTCCTCAGTCCCAGCAGTGTTATTCTGTTTGGAGCACATGCATCTTGTCCTTGGTACTGCTATGATTTCAGACCAATTACATCCAATTACATAATCTGGACCCACCAGAAGCCTAGGATAATAAATGTACAGTATGTCTCCTTGAGTGTTGTACCACATAAAATGGTGAAGGATTTTTAGTTATGCCAAGTATTAATAATGCCCAAGAAATGATTAAAGAAGCTGAATTCTCATCTAAGTCTACTGCACAAAGTCCAGGTCTTGCAGAAAGGAGATCCTGTGCTACATCCATCATATTAGAGAAGGTCTATATCCATGACTAGGGAAGATGTTTTTAAGAGGTTCTTGTGATCATAAGAAGATCCAATTTCTTTATTCCAAGTGGTAGGACTGAATTTGCAGGTTGAAACAATTCACAATTTTGAAAAACAGTTACAGTTTTTCCTCCTTTTAGTTTGGGCATGTGTATATTGATAGCAGACACACTGGATACCACAGCCTCTACTGCTGGAGCTTACAAATCCTCAAGATATTCTGGAAACACTAGTATCTTTATTTTGTTATTTATTTATTTTTTTCCCAAATAAAGTATGGAGACATATACAATCTGCTAAAGACAGGATGAGGAAATACTCAGAAAAACAACCATTTCTTCCTACCCATAGGCAAAATAAAGTATAAACACAGCAACATAAATGGAGTTTTATATCAAATGAACCTCATAATGCGCTTGAATAGAATGCATATGTGAATGAGGTTTTCTGGTAACTGGTTATAGAAATAAGCGCATCTAACCTGTTTCAACCTTGTATGACTGGTGCAGCACAATGCTAAGCCAGGCAGGTTAACACTTAATTGCCAGGTTACAAAGCTAAGAAATGAAAATGCCAGGGAGAATTTCATTTTAGTTTGTTTGAAAACAATGGCTTTTTTTGTGGCTAGAATGTGCTGGCACATTCAACTTACATGCAGCATTTAAAAAAAATATGCTAAATTCTGATACAATACCTAGTGAATATTGATCTTCCATGATCACAGAGAAGCAATGAGTCATTGTTCTAGTTATAGAGGGGCTTAAAAAGAAACACCTCTAAGCCAACATAAGGCTCATAAATGAAATGTAATTGATCTTCTAGTAATAAAGCATTTACTTCCAAGGAACATGGAAGTTTATATCCTCTATCCAGCTTCTGGGTAATGGATGCATCCTTATACCATCTCAATGTTTCTCCTGAGAGTTTGATTGATTAATGTGTTTTATTATAGAATGATTCTCTGTTACATCTGAAAGATGCCAGTACTGAACGAAGTCATGTTGGGGAAACCTCCTTCAAAAGCCCCTGAGGCTGTTCCTTAAACTGGGTAGTGTCTTACCTCTAAAATGCTTCTCCTGAAATCAATATGTCTTCTTTTGGGGTAAAATACTAGTGACCATAAGTAGATCTTTGTCAACATGAAGAAAGCAGACAGAATTCAAAAAGGAGTAGTATACTGCATTGAATATATATTATATTTTATACATATAGCATACTTGGATGTTGATCCCCAATGTCTATATTTATATTTTCTGTGATGTAAGGTATTCTCAAGATAAAATTATGTTTTGAACATTTTTGTCAAGCCTGTATTTCCACCAATATCATTAATGATACTTTGTAGCTAGTGGCAATGCTGCAGCCACACATAAAAAATAATAAACTGGCCAACTAGGCTACCAAACAGATTTTACAGGAAGACTTTTTGCACATTAGGCTTTCACTATACGTACTAATATTAGGTATAGGAAACAATGCCAAAATATATCAAAAAGCATAAATGATGACAGTGAAATACCTACATTGGAAGCACAGTGTCCACAAAAGAGAGTTTTCCTCTACTCCCAGAAGAGCCAAAACCTGTTAAGGCATGACTAGTGTCAGATGAATAAGCCAGTGCTGTTCCCTTAATAATGCTGATGCATTCAAAAGAGAGGCCTTGACAAACCTCTCTGATGCAAGACCCTTTCTGTTGAGTGGCAGAATCAAGACTACTCTGACACATTGTTATGAAACAACAATTCAAAACACATAGTGGGGTTGTTTCTGTGACATTGTACTCTATACAAAGAAATAAGTACTGATCGGCAAGTAAGAGGTATCAAATAAGCCCTCTACAAAATTTCCCACCCTGAGATCACATTCTATGCAACACCACATTATAATTGGAAATATAACAAGTAGGATAAGGAGGTTTTTGTCACAAGGTGACCACTTTAAATCAAGTCCAATTTGGCAGACTATGACCCCAAACTAGGGTATCTAAAATAATTTGATATGAAATACTTTAGCATTTTTGATCTATGACCTAATGGATATTCAGTTATAAAACTTCTGTTCAACAGGCACTAGCTAAATCCCTGCTTTACTTATGCAGCACACAGATTGAAGGATGTGAAAAATTTCTCCTGGTGATGATCCCCCTGGGAAAGTAAAAGGCATTACATCTGCTTTTTTTTTGATAGCCTGAAAGGCTGAAGTGACACAGACTTTCAGACATTGTTTGACAGGAAGAACTCTCACAAATTTGAGAAAAAGAGAAAAATGAAAAAACCCAGTATTTGAGATATTTTTAAAAATCAAACTTCCATGAATCTTTATAACAATAACACTATAAGAAATGATGAGTCTCTGGCTGTTCTGCAATGGTCTTACTTACAGTGTCTTTTATACTCATTGCATTCTACTTTCACATCAACTGTACAGGAACAAGCAATATACCATGTTTTACTGTGTCTTATTGTGCCAGCATTTTGAAATATAAGAAAGCTGAATGAAAAGCATTCTCAAACATATTTTTGTGTTACAAATTCATGAGTTTGACAAAATATTGCAATCTGCAAGACTTAAACAGTGACAGGTAGCAAATGGAATTTTAATTAAAGGAAAGTCAGTGGCTGAAAATGATGTCTGTATATAATGGTTATAAGGGGCATTTATTAATATTTTAACTCAAACCTTGATAAGGGACATGTTTCTTCACCTTGAGGATCCATTCACCTACTGAGAGAATATGGTATGTGAGGTTGCCTGCGAGGCAGAAGGTCAGCATCATTTTCTTGATATGTTGTTCTTCCATCCCCAAAAGAGTGCACTGAAGGATTTAGTGCCACACAAATTACCAGACTTTTTGCACTGTGGGGCATTCAAACACATCAAAACCTTCAGGAAAACCTCTAATTGGGCTTCCTACCTCCAAGGTTCTAATTCTAGAGCATAACTTGCTACCAAAGTCATGGAGCATGGACTGCTAGCTATAGAGAATCAAACTTCTCAAGGCTCATGAGGCTCTAAATAATTCTTTTGGAACTAAATTAAAAGAATGGGACTAATTTTAAAGACAATCAACCACACAAAAAAAGGAGGAAAGCTGCATTAAAATATAACCTGTATCAGGAAATAAGAATATCCTAATTATTTTTCCAAGGAGGATTTGGGGATTTTTGTTTGTTTTTCGGTTTTGTTTGGTTGTTTGTTTCAGTCAGATGCTCAACCTATGCAATATCATATGTATAGCAATACTTACAGCCCTTATAAATGTTAATTAATGTCCTCTGATTAATTCCTAGCCTTCCCCAGTCAGTTGGGCTCCACAGTTCTGGGCTAGGAGGGTGTTCAATGGAGCTGTACAACAACATGTTTTATTAGAGAGAAGTATATCATTAATTGGTCCTCTGCATCTTTTTGGTGGAGAAAAGATTACAACATTTGTAAACCTTTTTCCAATGATGTCACTGTTTGAAGGCAGTAGAAAAAAAAAAAGAGTTACTTAATTAGCACTGAAAAATCCCTTCCTCATGGGCCAGAAAAAGCCTAAAAGATAAAGGCGTTGTGAGGTAAAGAAATCATCAAATAATCACAGATGGGATTAATCACATAGTTGCACTGATAGTTACACAGTCTTACTACAAGAAGAGCCTCAGTGCAGAGGAGAGTTTCTATGTTGGGGCACTGCAGCTGGCTGGATACTGTGGCAATATGCATACACGTGAACACGGTTGGTTGGAATCCAGTCTTTTCTAATCTAAACAATTCCATGATTCTATGAAATAAGAACATATTTTTTAACACATGTTAATGATAAACTGTATTTACTAGTTTCTGCTGATATTTTCCCCTCTCTTTGATCTTTTGTTTCTTACTCATTGTGTATTTTTTTTTTATTTATTTAGCCAATTCACTGCTCCATCTTTTACCCTTTTGAACAGGATTTCTAGAAGTGAACCTGTAAACATTGTTCTTCTTTCCCTTTCCAAATTAAAATACTTAAATTCACACCAGTCAAGTGGGCTGTCAGGAAGTCTATCCCATTCATGACACTGGACATCCAGCAACATCCAAGCTCAGAGTTGGAGCAAGCCATGTGACAAGATGGAAGGGATATTATGAAATCCTGTAAACTATACGGTAAATGGAGAAGGAATTCAGCTGTAGGGGATGTGGTAGTATTGAAATATTGGTCAGAAAAAAAACCCAAACAAAAACAAAATCAAAAACCAACCAACCAAAAAAACACCAAAACCCAACCAAACAAAAAAACAAACCATCAACTACAAAAACAAACTTAAAAAACCCAACCAGCCAACCAACCAACCAAACAAAAAAACCCACAAACCACAAACCAAAATAAAACTGTGCTTGTCTTTCAGGAGATCTGATAAACATGCAGGTATTGTTACTACTGCACGCAGATTGGGACAAAAGTGTGTAAGAGGTGTTGTGGGACTTGCATGGATAGGAAACATTTTTACTGGATTGTCCCATAAGAAGCTGGCTTTTTCTTGGTTGACTGAAAAAAAAAAAAATTGATTTTGTATGTATCTGAATTATGGAAAACTGTCATTAGAAGATAATCAAGTTAATGTTATATGAACTAGTCTGGGTAATGAGAGCTGCTTAGCCATGACAAAACAGAGATCAAGAAGATTAATTTACCTTGATCTTGGCAAGGACTCCCAGTATCCAAACCAGCTCATTTAGAACTCAGGTATGGCTACAGTACACTTCAGTCTGCAGTGTAAACACTTTTCTGATGTTACTTTAATAAAGTATAGGAAATTAAATTGCTATTGAACTTACATGATGTAGTTTATTGTGCAGTGTCAGATTCTCCATCTTGCAGAAATTGGAGGTCAGAATGACACGAGTGTATGTTAGTTTACATGTCTATCCATGTTTCTGGTTTGTTTCTTTTTGTTGTTGTTGTTTCTTTTAAAATGCCATGTCTAAGCAAATCTGTTTGTTCCAACAATTGCCAGATACCACAATTGCCTGTTGCTCATCACACTTTTCCTTCCCCATCCTAAATGACACTGTGGTGTACCCATCAGAAAGCACTGATGCTCTCTCTCAGACTAGGAACAGGTTGCTAGAGGGAAAAAATAAAGAAGAATCCCTTTTCAGCTGGTGGCACCTGTTCTGAAAGTCAGAGCAACTGCAAAGATGAGAGTTCAAATACGTGAAAGGACCCACGTACATAACTTCAGCAACACTCCTCAAAAATCCTACTGAATTTACAATGATCTGTGCACCTAAGGTTTTCTTCTGTTGAGATTCCCTGTGAGGTGTGACTCAGCAGGCAGACTGAGAGCCCACCTGGTGGGCACTTATGAGAGTGACTTTCACAAGAGGCACAGTAACTATTCAAAAAACTAGGAAAAGATGCTATATATGGACATATATATACATATGAATGTGCATATGTGTATACATACGTACACACACATACACATTTGTCAAATGACTAGTTATTTCTCCAGAAAAAGGGAGAAAATGTTTCTATATTTTACTTTATATTGCCATTATGTTATGGAAAAAAAAATGTGCAAAACCACAAAACACATTTTTGTGTACAGTGCATGCCTTGCCTCCCAGTCAGCTCTAGAATATTATCTTTCCCTCTTTTCCCTTTTCCTAGCCAAGGAGACTTAGTTATTTTGGCATACAGGAGAGCTTCAAGGTTGAACAGGGCATAAACCCCAGGTCCTATGTCTCTGTGAACTTCTGTGCTGCACACAAAGACTTTTTACAAAGGTAACCACAGCATTGTGGTGCCAGCTATAATATTAAAAAAGCACTGAGCTTAGCTAAGCTTTTAAAAGAACTGATGTGAGTGTTCATATGCAGAAAAGGGACTTAGATGTTAAATGTGCCTTCAAACTTGTGCATTGAAGGGGATGCTTAAGTGACTCAGCCAGAGCTGTGGATCTCATTCCAGAAACCACTCATATGCAGTGATGTTTGATTCCCATAGTGGACCAAACTGTCTTTTTGAACTGAAGAAGAGAGGTAAGGAAGGAGGAGGGGAGCATTATTACTTTCAGGTCTTTTTGAGCAATAATGCTTTTTGGCTTAAGGTATCACTAAGCAGAGAATACAATAATAGAAACCCAACAACATAAATATTCACTCAGACTAATTAATTAGGCGCCACAACTGCATGGTGTTGGTATCAAATACTTTCTGTCATCAAATTTCAAAAGACCTTTTATCTTGTTTCTGTACAAGAATAAGAAAATGAAAAGAGCATAAATATTTGAAACTGCTTATAATTAAAACTTCATGTGTTTGGCATGAAACCACTCCAGCAAAGAAGGCCAACTGTGTATTGCCAATGTCTCTTCCTTTCATGTTAACAGCTGGGCAGTAAACATTGTGCGGCACTACTTTGCCACAGCAAATATTCTCAGTGTGCTTCTGTTAGTAATGAAACCTTGTCATTCATACTGCAGCATTAATATTAAAAACAAAATGTGAAGTGTTCATCAAGGTGTCCCTCACCCCTCCTTTTTGGGTGTTTTTTTCTTCTTTTGGGAATAGCCTAATTCTGTGAAGGAAGCAGTAGTAAAATGCCCTACCTGACTGATAGTATCAGGGTGGTACTCTACATGAGGAAAGGAATAAAGGGCTGAAATCACAGAGGGAATTAAATGAAGTTGTAATGAAGATGCACTGTAATATGAAAGAATCAGCCTGATGGAGCTCTCATTTAATTTAAACAGCACAGGACAAATTCTGCTCTCAATTACATCAATCCGATACTAATTAAATTAATAGGACAAAGCAGAACTTGACTCCTTATCCCTTCTGGAAGAAAGAATAGCAATTGGAAGAGGAAAAAAAAAAAACAACAACCATGCAGAGTATTATTTTTGTTGAATCAAATCTCAAGTGGCCTCAGGAGACTTTGCTCTACATAAATGCCAATCCCTGCAGTAGGCTTTCTGGGTCTTGACGCTGCTGGTTTATCATTTCTGGAACAAGGACTACATATCCTTCCACCCAAGTGACCACATGCACATACCCATGAACTGTTCCACTGTCCAGCAGCATCAACTGGAAATATGCTATTTATCCAAAATGAAGATGGGAATATTTACATTGACCTCAGGGAAGGCATCTTTTTAGTCTTTTTTTTTTTTTTTTTTCCATGCTGACTAAACCAAATTACCACCAAAGTCACATGGTAGCTCCTTTAATTTTCTAATTGTAATAATAGTTAGGGAGTCCTTAGTTACTGGTCTCATCTGGATTAAAAACCATCTCATTGCAGGTATCTAGCCATAATTTCCATCTCCACCCTGCCATGCATTTCTTCTGTTCCAGCCTTTAAAGACAATCTCAATATTTACAACAACTAGCTGCTAATACAATTGCATCCGTCCACTCTTGCTTAAAGGCAGCCAGTGGACTAGTATTTTTTTCTCCTGTCCCTGTTCACTGTTAATTACAAAACTCCATTTCTGTAGGGTAAATCATTCCTAACAGCACTGAGCCAAGGTCCGTTCAATTTGCAGAGCTTTGTGCAGCCATTTTATTATTTTTACTAGTGCAATTATTTTCTTTTGTCTACGCAGTGAGTCAAGGATAAGGTCAATGATACACAATTTGCTTCTACTCCAGTTTAATAAGGTCAAATGCATAATGATTCTGTGGTATATTATCATAAATTTGTTTTCCACAATGAAATTAAACTGATTAGGATAATGCAGCATATCATTTTTGCACACTTTTCTCATATCTAAAATCCGTTTGTACAGTCAAGTTCTAAATCTGAACTGTATATAGTTTTTGTGTTCATATCCACCACATATTCTCAGAGAGTGAAGCTAGGCTTCAGTTACATGTTGCAAAGTATTTTCAGCACAACCACAACTCAACTCAAAAAGGAAGGTATCATTTTATCACACCAAATCAGTAAAATTAAGCAAACCAAGGTACAACCACTGGCTTAATCCAATGCAATTGCTTCCCATAATACCTTTGTAATTAAAAAAGTCATGATGTTTCTTTGTAGAATCTAGTTCTAAAGAATATGTAGTTTTCCTTTAAAATTTATTACGGAGTAAAAGATAGAAATTTTATACCATTATCACTTTTTCTGGGAAACTGAAACTTAGCTCAGTAATTAAAATAAAATCAGCACCAACACTCTACAGTTTGAAAAACAATACTTTAACAGTATGTTCTTTTACTCTGAAGACAATATCTTGGACACGTGATTTGGAAATATATGGTATCATTAAATTGTACACAATTGAATACAATACATTATACTCTTACAGAAGTTGTCATGATGAATGCATGTGAACAAATATTAAAGACCTAAGGTCATTCACTGTCATTATCCATGATGAAGTACTCATTGATGCTAATCTAATCAAATCATTACATTCACTGAATTAACCCTTTCATTTTGCAACAAAACTGCCTTGTGTTTTGATTCTGAGTGCTCTTTGATTGTTTTAGTTTGTCTCTTGGAGTGTTTCCTTGCCTAATTCTTCTACAAAGAGTTAAAATATTTAAAAAATATTTTATTAGTTGTTTTATCTCATATTCATGGTTTTATGATAATACATACAAGGTCCCTAAAATAATTCCTTTTATATTTTGCAGTGCATGGTTTATCTGGGATTAAATGTTTGAGAATTGCTATAAATCTCTTTTCTGAGCTAGAGATTTTTCTGAAATGGCATATAACAAAGGAGAATTTTCACACAGTTTTAAGGTACTTCACTATGTCTGAATATCCAGAAAAAAAAAATTAATTACATCGGGTTTTGAACTGGTCACGTTTTGCAAAAGATTATTCATACTGGCTCCATTTATATTTTAATTGTTGTATATAATATTTTCAAATGCATTGGAGAAACACTGATGTTATTAGTCCAGATTTACTAATGAGGACTTGAACTTATTCATGCTTTCCAAAATGAACTCAGCTTTGTAAACATCTACAAATTTCTCTTCTTTCTTCTGCTCAGTGGCCCAGCTTATAAGCAATGCAGCAAACTGCCTTTTTGCAATAATAAATCCACAGATAGTAAATTAGTCATAGTGCAAGATAGGTTTGTGTAGACCATTTTCCTGGTGATGGCAAAGTTAGTGGGATTTGGGTCATCTCAGCCCATATTCCCCAGTTGCCTCAGCTGATCCAAAGTGACCTGAAATCACTGTGGTATCAGAGTCCTGGATCTCATGGAAATATCGTAGGCTCAAAATAAAAGTGTCAAAACCTCCTTAATTATGGAAAAAAAAAGAAAAAGAAAAAGATGAAGTATGTAATTACACATGGTACTGTGTTACCTAATTGAAAAAAACTTCATCTTTTCCCTTAGAGTAAACTATAAGCTTCTTCAGTATAGTGTTCAGAAATATGTTCTGGCCCATGACAGACCTCCATCAATATCAGTGCTGAATCTGTATTTAATCCTGCTTTTTTGATCAGGAAACAAACTGCTAATAATACTGATAACATTGCCTTTGTATCTGTTTCCTACAGTCTGTGAACAAAATTCTTGGATTTTTTAGAAAGATGAGTATCTGAGCTGGATAAATACAATTTTCAGAAAAAAAAAAATCCACACTAAATATATTCTTTACACAATACAAGAGTTGCTTGGGAGACAGCTATGTTCATTGGCATTATAGTAATGATACCTAAGACTTTAAAACTCTAAACGCTATGGGCTTCATGTGAAAATTCAAACTGCTTCATTAGGAACCTAGAACAACCTGATTTTTCAGAACTTTTAGGGGAATTAAGATTCAGAGTGCACAATCACACAAAACAAACCAGAATGAATAAAAATATTTTATCTTACTATATTGAAGGGATATTTTTCCAACAAATGTTCATTCAGCTTTAATACAGCATTCTTTAATTTCTGGATCTTGGGGGCCTGCGGTATATTTTTTTTTTCCCTTTCAAATTCTCCTTACAAAATATGAAATCATGTGAAAGGATACTCCCCACCCCAATTCAGAGAAAACCTTCAGGCTTTCAGCATATCTGGTGCAGTTTCACAGAAACAGAATTTTCTGCTTGTGTAGCCATGCAAGGAAAACAGAACATAGCTGCAGACTACTTTTGTGAGCTTTTTCTCAAAAGTCTATGTTCTTTCAGAGCAGATTTTCAGCCTTTTCTTTGGTTAGTCCCTGCAAGAAATTCTTACATACCTATATGAAAGAAAAGCATGGAGTTGCTGATACAGCTAAAGGATATTCTATATATTTAGATTTTGCCTAACTTGCTCCTCTAGGCTCCCTTAGCCAGAACCTTAATGCCACTAAGAAGAGGGTAATGAATGTTTTTGTGATTGCTTTAAATAATAAAGAAGAAAAAAAAAGATTTAAATCAGTAAAGAACCTTTATGAAATCTGGCAAACAAGTATGCACCAAACTTCATCTTTCCCTCCTCACCCCAACCGAAGACTAATACCTGGGCTTTGAAGGGCCTAAATGCCTCGGAAGGACCCACTCTTTTTAAACAAAGCTATCACTTGCCAAACTCTTAACATTGATTCATCAGCATATGACATCACTGCACTGCTTCTCTTTACACTCCATAGTTTAGACAAGAAATGTGTGGTTTTCCAGGGTGAGAAAAAATGAAATAATCATCACAAGAGTCTAAATCAGCAGAAGGTATCTAAGGTTATCTGGGCTACAGAAGCCCAGATGGAGGTTTATGCCAACCCTGATGATTTTTCCCTTGGATAGATCCTGGATCTTTTAACAGGCAGCAATGGCAAGCAAATTTGAGCTGGATTCAAACATACAGAAGGACAGAGAGAATACAGTGCAATGATTCTTTTGAAAAATCTTATCAAATAATTATTGTCCAAAGTCCCTTGCCAAAAAGAGGGAAAAAAATCCACAGCTGATATCAGGGTTTGGTTATAATATACAAGTAGATCTGATAGGACCAAGTCCAGCTTTAGCTAGTACTTAATTTTCTGCCACACCTTCAGCAGATTCTGATGTTCTATTTACTGATACTTAACTAGCCAGAATTCAGAAGAACTCTAGTAAGATGTAATAAATTGTAACACTCTTCAAATGGAAATGCATCAGTAGAGAACACCATAATAGATAAAAATATGACAGGGACACAGTGTAATTTTCTCAAGATATCATACCGTCTTAAATCAGATCTTCTATTCTCCTTTCCCAGAAGATTCTTAAACAATTTGGTAATTATTTTCTTCCCAGAAGCATATGGTAATACTTGTTGCTAATATAGCTTTGGTCATATTTGTGGGAAATTAACATACTAATTACAAGAATTGTCTTAGAGAAACAATACATGCTGTTAATTGTCATGATTGTATTTCTTCTGATTTTATTGAAATGGCAAACAAATGGTAAAAAAAATAGCACAGAAAGCGTGTTACTGAGTGCAAAGTATTTTTAAGGTAAGCCTGCAGAAGTTAAAGACAATCAAGAACAGAAGTAGTATAGAGAGGTGTTCTCAACACCCATGATGTTCCAAAGTTTGATGCTGACAGTATGTTTGACTTTTACAGTAAGGCAAAAACTGAAAGAGGCTCTAAAATGTATCTGCAAAGCATGTAAAACCAGGTAACATTCCACACAAGCTTGCGTGGCAAACAGCCAGCTGGAAGGCAGCTGTGGGCCATGAACAGAAGCTGCCTACAGGAGCAGCTCACACTGGGAGGTGCTAGAAGCTGCAGGTGTGCAGTAGAGCAGAGCAAACTGCAGATCACAAACTTCATGAGCTCTCTTGAGGTATCCTTCTAAACATGTTAGCATTCCTAAGGCAAAGGTACAGATTTCTACAAGCAGATCTTCTTTGTCAGGGATATACTGTGGTCAGCAAAAGAACTTTTTCAACAGAGCTACGCCAAAGTTGTGTCAGTATAACAGAGCAATGTCATATTTTTACTCCCTTTCCTTCCTTTGTCTGATTATTTCTCGATAGGGGGCAATGGGGCAGTTTGGTTTGTTCTTGGCAGTGACCACATTCATAAAAGCACACCATGGACCCAATTAGTAGACTTGCAGGATTTCAGAGAGGGACACCTTGTGACAAAAGCACTGTAGCATGACACAGAGAAGAGGTTTCCCCCTGAGCTGAGAATGCTGTGCAGAGTGCTACACTTCACTGAAAGTGTGCATGCTGGAGTAATATTTATACAGGAGTGCCTTCTAAATGGTATACAAAGTGAGGACAGGAGGCTATAATTCAATGAATTTCAGCATATCCAAAGCACAGACATATAAACCGGTCTTTGAACATGACTCTTTCACAGGAAAACCAATGCCTTTGTTTAATAGAAAGATCAGAGATTTTTCTTGGGTTATATTGTAATTTTCCTTAAAGGTAGTTTTATTTATGTCTATTCCCTCTGAGCAAACATGACTCAGGGCAAACCCTGCAGGCCTTGTACAAAAGTCACTGACGTCACTAGCGTTAAAGCTATGAGTAAAACATGTAGGATTGAGCCTACTGTCAACTGCAATTAAGTGTTATCCACTAAAGGGATTTATTTTTTTGTACCAATTTTTAATGCAAGATGATGAGTACTCTAATTATAAGAGCTTTTTACAGTTAGTTTTATGTTCACTGTCATAAAACTTGGCAGACACAAATGGAAGAAATCACTGCCAACAATATATTTTACAAAAGATCACTCTGTTCTTTACCATTGTAATAGAGGATTGACCTTTTTTTTTTAAAAAAAAAAAAAAAGCCTCCCACAATTAATTTTTTACCTTTTTTGGAGCAGAATATGTCAATGCTGAATTTCATATGAACTGAATGCCCTAATGTTGGTGTTCCATATGCTCCCAACTTCCAATTATCTTTTGTGTATGGTATGCCTATACATTTCAACTGTCTGAATTTTATCATAAATATCTTACTTTCCTTTAAGCTAATTACTTATTGCTAGCATTTGATATATCTATGCTACAAGAAAGAAAGACAAAATAGAAATTCAGAGAAGGGCAAGATGGTTATGAATTGGTTATTACAATTAGTAGTGGTGGCCTGGAGTTCAATGACATTTAATTCCTTTCTAACTAAGTTATTCTACACATTTTACGCCATGGCTAAGCATCTATGGTCAGCTTGCTGGCCAATTATTGTCAGCTTACATATTGCTAAAAACTTGTGTTCTCATACTTTCTATACTTCATGGTTCAATGCAATAGAGCTTGGTGGTTCTTAGCTGCTGCTCATATAGTGTGAGCTGCATGCTCTCCAGCAGGAATGAAGTGCCTGTATATGACTGAGGAATGGGACCTTTCCTACATGTAGGAAAGATGTATGCTTAGTTTCAAAGAAGCTATTGTAATTAAAGTGGTTATGGAAATAACCTAGAATGCATTTAAATTTCAATGGAATTGCATTTTCTAGGAGAAAAATTTTCTGTTTTTAAAAAAAAAAGACAAATTCTAAAAATGAAGGTCATATGTAGATTCCAATAAGCACAATCACTTTAAGTAAGTCCTCCATGAATGACATTGCCTGCAGAGTCAGTTAAAAGAGTAAATGGAGGCAGAAGATAACAAAACTAAAATCTGGACCTCATATCATTCTCTAAAAGTCATCCACAGTTTATTTTAAGGATCAGTAGTAAGAAAACTTTCTATTCAAAACTCTTCTCTGAAAGAAATAGAATTAAAAACTAGATACAATTTCTACAGGTCTGCTATTTGCCATAGAAGTTCTGATTAAAGCTGAGTAAATCCACAGGGTGAAGGAGCCTCCTTTTCTAAATAGCATCAACTAAATCTTACAGGCCTACAGAGAACCTGGTCAACCTTAAGTAAAGAAACAAGTACACAGTGCTTACAGAGAGGGAGCTGCAGCTGCACATGTACAGCTGTTCTTCACTGCCAAACAGGTGTTTCCACTTCTATTTGCTAGTTGACATTTGCTTCCCTCTGTTTTCACTCCCTTCCTCACTTGCAAAACATTACCCTTGCAGTATGTGTTTGATAGGCCACAAGGGGACTATCTGACAAAAAGCAAGTTTATGTTTGGTGGAGAGGGGAATGCTGGCCAGCATATGTGCAGGTACTTTACCCAGGCTGCAGCAGAAAACACTGAAGCATCTCAGCTTATGCTTATAAACTAATACTCCCTGTGGAGGAGGTGAGGCACTGGGGACAAACTATGCATTGATGGAGTAGTCCCATGGAGCTGCTGGAAAGTACTTATGTCAGAGACCAACAACTCTCCTCTCTGTCTATCATCCTGCCCGGAATCTCATTGTTAATGCACTTGCCTGCAACTCTGCACTGGCCTTAACACCACATTAACATTTTCTATGGAGGCCAGAGTAAGAGTTTGTGGCCACTTGCACAAAGCTGTTAAGTATCTAAAGGTACGACTCAACATCAAGTGATGTTGATAAAAATGTCAACAGTCATATGATTCTGAAACTCAAAATCAAGGAAATCCAAGTACCTCATCTTACACTGGAATCACCATGGGATTTTACCTAGACCTATCACACACTGGCATGTAGGGTAAAGAGATTTTGTTTGTAAGTCACAGACTACACTACCAAGAAGAGATATCTCCCTAATTGTGCCAAGTAAAAGCTAGCACAGTAATAATGCTGAATTGTGTAAAACCAGTAGTTCAGAGGACAGTGGCAAATGAAAACATGAGCTATCAGCAGACATTATGATCTTTTGTGTATTTCCAAAAAGTATTCAGGATATAAATACCCCTAATTGATGTTCTTGTCTAATACACTCAGATGCGGTTTCTTTGTGGGACACAATCTCTCCCATGCTGCAACCATCCTCTAATTCTTTCGAGACGGACATGCGCTTTAGTGTCAAATGTTACCCTATCATTTATTTTATGCATTATCTTTGTTTTACATTCTGCCCTGCATCACTGTGAAGGGTAGGCAGCCAAACATATGTTTTTAACTCCTAATCCATTTATTTTTCCCCTCATACAGCTTGAGGTTTTGACAGTCCTTCATATCACTCTCATTATTCAAGGCCTAATCCATAGAAACCGGCTGATGTGGAGCCTTGTTGCTCTCCTTAATCTACATGTAAGAATATAATGTGCAAGCCTTGCATGGTCATCTTCTACTTCGATCATCTCAAAAGCTTACTAAAGTGTGACTTGCCTTTTCTGAGACCTTGTGGGTTGTCTTTAATTAGTTTCTGTTTTGCAAATGCTATTCCATTATTTTTACAGTGTTTATACACATCTGAGCAACACTGCATTCATTTTCAGCTAGGTTTCAAAATTGGTGAGTATATTTTTTTATCCTTAGGGATATCAGTAACAAATACTTGCTTTACTCCATATCCGCAGTCTACAGATGAAACAGCAATCTGCTGCTAACACATTGTATGACTACTGGGGCCTCTTTTCTGTGTTTCAGGGACTCAGGAATAATGTGTGATGAAAAGAATATTGGTATGCAGTTCTAAATCATCCCCTTTCCTCTTAGAATTTCTTTTATTTCTTCCTCAGAAGAATCTCCATTTTTTTAGCAAAGACATTTGTAAAAATATTTAACTGCTCTGTTATCACCATGTATTTTCTATGTAGGAAGTGACGTGCCCCAGTCTCAATAACCTTAACAGGAGGGCTGGTGGAGTCACTAAAGAAAGCAGAACTGTGCCCAGTATCTACACCAGAGACAAAATGTGAGTTCAGAGATGTGGCAGCTGAGAGAGATTTCCTGTTCTGAAGTAAAGTGAAAATACCTTCACAAAGGTATGCCAGTCCATGGTGCATGTCCATGTTTTAATTTTCATAAGGTCTTCTATTTTAAGTGGGATAGAAATTAATTTGGTAAGTTCTGGACCTTGCTCTACTCTTTACATTACAAAGGTGTTTTTCTATTCTAAAATCAGAGAATATTTGAGGTGTCTGTGGAAAAAAATACCCTTTGTAGACTTTGATCCATTTCCAGGTAGGGAGCATGACATCCCATTGTATCCTATAAGCTAGGATCTCTTAGTGTATCTTTTATGATACATCTAAACCAATCCCTCTTTTCTGTCTTAAACCTCAGTTGTGGGGTCCTGAGTTACAACCTTCATAATGCATAAGCTAAGAAAACACAGCATATATTTGTTTTGAATCACTTAAAAAGTGTCTTGTGTCATTTTGACATAATGAATCATTTCAATTAGGTTGAGTCACTGCAGAACACTTTGTTAACACTGACATTTTCCAGAAAAAAGCTTTTTTCTTTTAACTAGACACAGTTACCTAACAAGCTCAACCCAATAACATATTCTTGTGCAGGTAAAGAACAGAGCCATCTGGATTCACACACATAATAAAATCAATACTACAGCTTTTAAATAGAAGTAAATTTATACTTTGACCTTTCTATTCGCAGGTTGTCATTTTCTGCATTTTTTAAAAAAATATGGAATAGAACAAAATGAAGAATGAAAGGGAAAGAAATACTAGTTTGATGTTGATCACATAAATGTCCTTTTAATCAAATAATTATAAGCTTATCAAAGACAGGCTCAACATACTCTTCTTTGTTAATGGTACAAGACAAATTCAACAGCATTCATGTATATTGCAATGATGGGTATATATAAAAAATATTTATTGAATTCTATTTTCATAGAGAAAGACAAATGTGCCTAACCAGATCACTACTGGAAGGGGAAGACTACATAAAATGAAAGTTCTTCACTTCTCATGGTCTAGTTATGAAAAATAAGCCCTTCTGCAGAAAGTGCGCAAGTAAAATGATTTTTAATTATAATTCGATTCAAATATTCAAAGTCAGGTGGTTAAAATTAGTTTTATGCACTACACTGGCAACCTAAATAAAGGCTTTTTGAAAGCACAAAATGCTGGTAACCCATAATTTTCATATATTGAGAAACCTTAGCATTTTGGGGCAGTAAGCATCTTATTTAGGTTCCTTAAAGACATAGATTGTCTCCACTTTTTATCTGGATACCTAACTTTGGGTACTTACCTTTAATCTCTTTTTTTTTTTTTGGTAGGTTCTGGCACTTCTACTAAGTCCCTTATTGAGTTCAGCAGCACAAGGTATTTTTGCATCCTAGCTTAAAGGTCATCACCCATCTAATGTGAATAATAAACAGATGCAATCACCTTCTACTGACATAAAACTTGTAAATATGCAGTGTCAGGTTCTGTTATTGCACAATGTGTTAGATGACTCCTTTGACTTCAGTGACTGAATGACTATGACCTATTAGGTTAGTACAATAAGTATAGCAGCCAATGAATTGGCTATAACATAGCTGTAATAAGTAGTAGTTCAGAAGTGACACTTCTGAACCTGTGGCAAGGAATAATCAAGTAATATCATTACCAGCATGAAGTTTGAATTTCTCATTCAGCAACACATCCCATGAGGGAATTAACATTCTTAATATAAAGGTTAATGTTCAGGGCAACTATTAGGCCTATTAGTGCCTGTGATTCCTTTCCAGCAGTAGAGACATCTACAGAAGAGAATCTGAAAGAGGCTTTGAAATGTCCTCTGTCAGGCCTCTGCTCCTCAGCCTTTTTTTTTTTTTAAATAAGACCAACAGTGGAGATTCTAGTCTCTTATTCTAACTCTAAACTTTAGAAATTTTTTAACACAAAATCCCTTGTTGCAGTTGAAATTCAGCTCTCATTGTCCTATCCCAGTGGACATGTAAAGCAGTGTTATACAGCTCCTGTAGCCTCCTGCAGAAAAATCTCATATCTTCCATGACTCTTCTTTAAAAAAGCAAACTAACATTTCATCAACAGCTTATATTAGTTAATTTCTAGATTCTGGATCATCTAGCCAGATCTTTCTTGCAGTGGATAATATTTGACAATCCAGAAACTTTGCCTTAGACAAGATGGAAAATATGTACGGATTTTCTGCATATCCTAAAAGATATCTTGTGACATTAGCCTTTTTTTCCCAACAATGTAACTTCATTAAATTTAAGTAGGATCCTCCAGAGTATCACTTGGTAGTTAAACACCAATCTGTACTATAATTATAATTTCCCAGACTTGCTTTCTAAAGCTCTTTGGATAGTTATGCCTATCATCTCTTTATATCTTTGCCATTCAGTCCTCCAAACATTGACATACTCAAGATGACAGACAGGTAATTGCATCAAGAAAATACAATTTCCTGTGCAATTTTCAACACCTTCTCATTTTACTTTAAGAAGTATTGAATGAATATGATGACATCAAGCTGTGTGGTG
>VYZX01011718.1:14761-26134 GCA_013401335.1 Brachypteracias leptosomus
AAAAAAAAAAAAAGGAAAACCATTAAAGGCATAGAAGCATAGCCGCTGTGACACCCTTCATTAGTAGGGACCCCAGCTTCTTCTGTGGTTACCTGTCTGGATGTATAATTCAACTTCACGCATAAAACCAAATGTATTCTGTACCTGTATGCTCTGGACTACAACCCACAGGCTTTCTGCAATTCCAATGGCCACAGTGGGTGCCCTTTAAAATTGAAAATGCTGCATATTGTATTATATTTGTTTGCATTCTTGGGACTTTGACACACCAGATGCCTTTCCTGGGATTTCTCATGCCAGATCCCTCCCTCTGCATGGGGCAGGAGGTGCTCAGGTTGCTGAGGGGGCCAGTGACGCCCTGTGCGGGCAGAAAGCAGCAACTGCCACTAGCTGGTCAGAACCAGTTCTGGCCGGCTCTGCACCCCTCAAGAAACAGCTGCAAGATCCCACTGGAGGCTTAACCCTGACCGCCCTGCTCCAAAATGTCCTCCTGGCACCGCAGCACACAGCTCTCTCATGCAGCCCACCCAACCACCCGTGTTGCCCCTTGGCTCACCAGAGGAATTGGAATGTGACACAGAGAGACTGTGTCCCAGTTTATGTATTATTCTCCTCATGGATTGAAAGCCTGTGTCAGTTTGCAGCAAGTTAAATGGAAAAGAAGTCCCTGATTTGAGACCGTTTTGCCTAACACAAAGAGATAATTTTGTTCACATCAAGGTAAGACCTTCCTCCTCCTTTAGTGTTTTTTAGACCAGGTCCAAAAAAACCCCTCAAAAACTGAAGAGGCTTCCCTCGGCTTGCAGCAGGAAACATAATGGAGGGTCACAGTTTGAAAGTGACACCAAAGCCCTGGAGGTTTTATTACAGGCACGTCTAGAAACTGTGGGAGACAAACTGTAGCAGGCACTGAACAGACACCCAGTACTTTTCTTGGCCCTTAGCAAGCATAACAGACAGAAGGCACAGAACCATCAGTAAATAAGGTGATCTGCCTGGTTGTTAACTCTATCCTTTATGAAGTCTCCCACATCCTTATTAAAAAGCAAGAAAAGAGAAATTTACTTTTCTCTAAAGCACCAATGACCATCAAACACTTTGGCATACATACACAATAAAAAATTACCCACTGAGATATCATTAATATATTTAAATCCACGTCATTTGGCACAGCATAATTTGGCCTTGGTATCTGGCACATTGCAAAGAATCTGGTAGGTCAGATTAATAATTGAAAATTATGTCAGTAATGTAAGTGCTAAGGTCAACTATGCCTTACTGATGCAGTAGAGTATGGGTTAAGAAGAGCTTTTTACTACCAAAAGACAGACACCTTTTAAAAGAAGGACATGTTTCACTATAGAGTACAAAAAGTTGCACTGCCTCATTGCTGCAAAGTTTTATTCATTCACAAATACAGAGAAGATCCAAGACATGCTCCCATTGACAGGGTGCTAATATTAATAGATCTACGGCTTTTCCTTTTTTTTTTTGTTTGTATAACTGCAAAAGCCAATTCCCCTCTGTGTTTTTAGACCTGTTGAAAAGTTAATGGCCAGATGTAGCCAAAAGTTCAAGAAGCCTTTAGTCTCTCATGAATTAATTTTCAGTTAGTTTTGACAGATAATTAGCATCAAATTAGATTTAAGTTCTCCCTCTCCACTTTTTCCCTGAATCTGAATAATTTAATTTTACACTTAGCTAAATATTAAAATAAAAATTTATCTTTCTTGTGTTGCCTTCCTTGTGCCCAGGTGAAATATAATTCACTGTATGCAATGCAGGTATGGTATATATGAATATATTCCAAAGTAACTTGTGTATATATTTACTTCAGTGAAAATATATATTTTAAATTAATTTATATAAAAGTATTAGATATTTCAGAATGCTATTTCTAGTTCAGTGAGGGTTTTTTAAGTTATTAGCAGGAAAACTTCATATATCTAATGCAATTTATTTCAAAACAGGGAAAGTTCAAAAAAAATTTTGATTGCTTTCCAGTTTTTACATTTCATTTTACATAATGCAAACATCAGTGCTGAATATAATGGTAGATAACAACATTTTTTAATGTTAAAGCATTAAATAAAAAGGCTACAAAGAATATCATCTGAAAGACATGACTAGTAGTCACAAAGAAGGGTGAAAATTAACACTATTTTCTCCAAAAAAAGTGTTTTTATCCCTTTGTAGCATGTAATAGTAACAGAGAACTGTTATATCGTATTTAGAGAATAATATAGCTCATAGTGCTCATTGATCCTTTACAGCAACTTCTAAATTGGATTTAGGCTGGAATCAGATTTCAAACATAAATATTTTGAGGATTTCTTAAAGTCCAGTCTACTTCAATGAAAAGTTCACATTTCAAAGCTACCAAGTACTCAAACTGGTCAGTGGCAAGTCACTCACTCCAGAAGTTTTTTCTCAAATGAAAACTGAAATTATCAGTACATAGCTACTGCCGAAAAAATGTTTTTATATTCAGTATTTTGCATATGCTGTAACTAGAATTTGCCAGTTTGATGACTGATGCCTTCAATAAAATTGTTTACAACGTATATAAAATTTGTTTACAACACAGGCTAATCTGTAACAGGGATTACACTTATATTCTGTATGAATGGGAACTAGGTATTTCATCAGTATTAAAGGACTTCGGAAAAATAAATTATGTACCTTTAATATGGTTCTTTCTTGATTCTTTCACACCTTCCCTCAAGAGGTTTAATAGGAAAAATTGTCCTTAAAAGTAAAGAATAAATAGTCTCTTCAAGAACTAATTTGCTACAGAGGCACAGAATTATAACTTCAAGATTTACCCAAGTATCTTCAAAATGAAGATTTGGAAAAAAAAAAATCTCCTAATAAAATAAAGATAAAATATGCACTATAGCAGTCATGTTTATACATTGCAGTACAGGGATAGAAAATGTAATGGTTAGAGATGAAGCACACCGGCAAAAAGACACCATGTGGCAATACCTTTTTTTAACAATCTGCCTTAACAGGTATTCCAGCATAATAAATATACTATCTGTGTCTCTTATGTGCATTCAGCATGTGTAAAAGTCATGCAGCCAACCACGTTGACACTTCAGTGGGAGGTCAAATTATTGTTTTGGCACCTCTGTCACGCCTGTCATTCCAATTCCACTTTATCAAATTACAGATTGCTAGATAGAGCTGGATTAAGGGGAAAGATATACACATACACAGAGGAGCAATTGTCAGCACTTCAGTTGTGAAATTCCATAATTGCATGTCAGTGACAGACAGAACAAGAGAGCAGTAATAGGACTGACATTATGATCATTCAAATACTATGGAACTTTCCAACAAGACTCTGCACTGTGTCAGGCTACATGCCAGGAAATGGACTGGATTTCTGAGTATTTCTTCACATTAGAACTGCCAATATTTATTAGGCTGACTAATGCTGTGTGTTACATTCTTTGGCAAATTTCAGCTACCTGTTTTTCCATAAATAGTACTTTTACCTGAAAAGAATGTAAGCTAAGACTGAGGGAAAAAAACACAACAAATCCTTTGATTTAAAAAAATATCACTAAAAGTAATATGAATAACAATAAATTATACCTAAACAACTTAGACTATGGGTTCGATTCAACTTTCTGAGTTCTAGGATATCTAGCATGCAACAAATCTTGAATTAAAATCGTTATGGAATGGTCAGTCATGAATTTCAAGTAACTTTTCTGGTAAAAAACAAACAACCCCCTCCACACAAACATATCCCCTCCCCCTCCTTAGGTAATTTTACCCTTTTGTGGAAGTTTTGAATAATTCCAGCTCTGTACTGAGGAAGACTCAAGAAGCATCATGTAAATCTGTCTTACATGAGCTGAGATGTCAGTAGAAACCTCTGGCATGTGTGACAGGTGGATACTATTCTTGGAACAGCTCATTATTCTCACTTCTGGGTTACTCCCTCTTGTTTCTGAATTCTATGGTCAATCCTCTATATGGTCCTGTCATATAATGGTTCAATAATAGTTCTTACTATTTTACAAGAGTTAAAGAGGCAGAAGAAATGGGAATCATTCATCACTCTAGTTTAGACACCACAAAGCTCAGTAATGTTCAAAACTCCCTTAGATTTCTCTGAACCTACATCCAAATACAGATACTTCCTTACCAATTCACTGGAGTTAGTGATTTATTCTCATCAAAAAAATTATTTATTTTAATGCATCTGAAAAATGAATCTCCAAACACTACAATACGATGCAGATTGCATGATGTCTTCACAAAAAGATAAAAATGAAACTTACTGATATTCACAGATAGGAAGCTCCTAAACAGCAGGAAAAGGGATTACAATGAAAGGAAAGAGTATAAAACTATATGCACATCTTAGATGCCAGTAGTTGAGTCAGTCTCCCCATGATGCTTCTTATTAGCTCTTCACTATTTGATTCCCTTATTAACTCCCTCCCACAGAAACCTGAAGAATTTTAAAGAAATTAGATAAAAAGACACATTCTTCCCTTAAACTTTCATGTAAAAGACGTTCACATGACTATTACAAATTAAAGAAAAAAAAGAGGACTACAAGAAACTATAGAAGAGACAAAGCAAAATATATTTGTAATGTTTCTTTTTCTCCTCATTTTGTCTCAGACTCACTTTTGTAACCTTGCCTGTCTCCCCTTCATGCTTCTATTTCCCCATATGTAACTTGAGCAATATAAATGCAAGTACTTTCCTCATAGGTGTTTTTAATTTGTTTGTGAAGTTCTTTGAGATTCTCTGACAGAAGGTACAAAAAAAAATAATAATAATAAAAAAAAAATATTTGCCACAGTAGGCATAGAAAAGGAAAGGCATTACTGCATATACCATATCCCACAGAAGGTCATAGGGAGTTATGAAACATTATGTCACTACAGGGAAATTTTGTAACTTACTGACCTACCATGTTATTGGCCTAATGCATATCCATAAAGGCTATTGCTCTCATAAAGCCGCTGTACTCTGAGCTCAAAAGTGGTAAATTTTAAAGTCAAGATGCATCTCAAAAATGTTCTCTCCATGATCCACTTTCCTTCTAAAGAAAAGAAAATAAAGTGAGGTATCCTGAGTGACCTTGAGGCACCAAGCTAATAATGCTTAGCTGCTAGTTAACGGTCAGTATTATGCTGCCTGCAAGGAATACTGAAGAGAATGTCATTGCACATTACAGCAAGAGTGCATCTATTACTGAAAAGAATAAGCTGAAATAAAGCAAAACTGAAGAAGAAAACATTCCTGGCATAGTTATCCAGCACAGAAAGGTCATTGTAAGTTAACTTTACATTCAATTTTCAGTGTCTCACTTTTCCAATTCAGATGAAAATATAACAAAAGAGAAGATAACTTCCTATCACTCTTGGGTTTCCAGTGTTGCCATGAATTAATTTGATGATACAACAAATGCAATTGCAGAGTAAGACAAAGTATTCCCTTTGTGCTCTGTTCAGGCCTCAAAGACAGCAAGACAGGAAGAAATCTTACTTTCACTTCCTTTTTTCTTCTTTTGCATCTTTCAAGATTCCTGTTCTATACATGTTCATATAAACATATTAAAAAAATAAATTGTTCAAACCCAATAAAGATGTGAAAAGAGATTAAATCAAATATAAGGAATTAGGATGGCCCCAAATAAAGATTTATTAGAGGCAGGTTTTTCAGGTAATCAGAGGTGATGAAGCTAGTGTAGAGCAATAACAACCTTCCACACCCCAAAAAAACAACCAACCAACCAAAAGGCTTTACACATCTTACAGCAGTCTTTTTAGAGCAGAGACTGAGTGGAGTTTGGTTACACCAAATGGAAGAGAAGATGGTAAAGGAACCCACATGGTCTCCCTCTTGGCAAAATGGCTAATGCCCTTATTAAGTCCCTCCAACCTCAACCTTTTAGTTTACCCCCAACACACAGAGTTATGTCAGAAAACATGGTTAAAGAAAAACACAAACAACAAACTATGATCATCCTTGCAAGAGCAAAACCTCATGCTGAAAACATCACAGACTTTGACTCAAATTCCCAATCATCATTTAACTAGCTTCAGAAATTAATGTACTTTTTGAAAAATCACACTTTAACAGCCTTCTTTCTGTGAAAATCTAAGAGTCATGTTTCTACATATGTTTCTTTGAAAAGCAAAGCTGAAACATTTCCATGATCACATGATTCATTAAACATCCAATACTGTGGTGTTCAGAATGAAGGTATGAGATTAAAATAAAAAAAAGTGTCAGGTGTGACAAAGAATACCAATTAGGTAGGAAATGAGTCATACACACACTTATGGGTCCACTGCTGGTGATGGTAAATGTAATTTAAATGCACAATAACACAGGCAAGTTACAGCAGACTGTTGATTACTTGTCATCTGTTATTCTGAAACCTGAGGGCTTTTATCCTTGCAGAAAAAACAAAGTAGAATCTTACATAAAACGGTCAGTTGAAGTAACAACAGAAGGAGAGACAGATAATAGTGATAAAGATGTTAGGATAATTAAATGCTATTTTGTCATTTATAGAATAATACATTTCAAAATAGTAATTACAGTTATTAAATTTGAGGTTGCCTTTGGGCAATGCTTTAGCCACGGTTACATAAATTTCTATTTCAGAAGTTAGAGATTAAGAAACTCCAGGAAAAAAAAGACTGTTTTTGTAGTTAACTGGAAAAATTTTCCATTAGTTACTAATTATATAGTTCATTAGTAGTATATTTCATTATAGAAGTGCAAATTATTAGGTACTAATGATGCATGTCTTAATTGCAGTACTTTGTCTTGATTTCAACCTAGATGAAATAAAAATATTTATTTATGATATTTTAGGTTCTATGAATTACTTTAAGTTGCTAATAAACATGAAACGATGCATTATTTTAAACCAAGATTGATGTATCTTTTTTTAACAATCACTGCATAGGTCATTGGTAATCTATATCCCTGGTCTGTGATGTAGATTTGCCACTTAAACTGGGCTTGCCACACAATTGTTTATGTTAATTCCAGCTTCTGCATTTGAAAGGTAGAACACTGAAAAGACTGTCATCATTTTTGGATAAAAATTGTACTTATAGCAAGTCAAAAAACAAACCATAACCCAAAATCTAGCAAACCTCATGTCGGTTGTTATTGCTCCAGTAATTAGCAAGGCAAGATCACTGAAGAGCCTGTAAACCTGAATCTGTCAAAGGGATGAGGAATTCATAGCACTCAGCACTGCAATGCTGATAACCTACCAATCTCCAGTTCTTCCACCTTACTAATACTTTAAAGAGAATCAAAGAGATAGAGACTCTACAGCTTTCACTGTAATTTTGGAGACCCTGTGACTGTCACCTCACCTTCATGCCACTGCTTCTAAGGGCAAGAAGGGAGAGGGAAGTGAGCACAACAGGCCAGTGAGGCAATAAAGGATAGGGCAACATGGGAATCTCATCCTCTTTCATTTCGCTTCACTTACTCAGTCCCAGGGCCTGGGTTGTCTCAGGAAAAATCAGAATACATATTCTGTGTTGGATGAGGTGCCCTTTCTGGGGTCAGACAGCTGGGTTAGTCTTGATAGCCTGAGTTACTGAATAAAGATAGCTCCTTAGGAAACCACTCAAAGTCAGAGCAATCACTGAGGCCAGATAAACAGCTCCTGTAATTTATACTGAGGTAGAAATCATCCTATCATAAAACAATGAAAAAAACCCAGTTTACTACCAACAGGCTGGTACATCTGCTAGATTAAAGGAAAGCTGCAATAAAAGTAAGAAGAAATACAGCACATCTATTCATAGGGCTGCAGTCCAGAGCTCATCAGGCTCTTGACAACTTTTTTCATTATTCTGGCAATAAAAAGAACCTTTTGGTTGTGCAGTTTTAGTAGCTGCTACCCACACCCAAAAAGTCAGATCTTGATGTTTATAACTAAGGTCTCAAATGGCGTTTTAGCATATTATAAACTAACATGTACCTAAATGCAAACACCTAGACAGTTTCACAAAATCTAATGCTCAGAATCTGAAGCCTAAATGGCCTGAGTTTCACAGTAATGATGCTAGAGAGCTGATGTTAGAGATTTTAAATTCCACGTCGTGCTCGATGCTTCCACAAACTCAGTTACTACTTGACATAGAGATAGGCTACACTGATTTAGTAATCTTGAACATGATTCTAGCTGCAAATTTTAGAATTTCAGTAGAAACATTTCTTAAAAACAGCTCACTCTTTTTAGTGAGAAAATACTTTAAAACTGGATCAATATTTATTTCTGACAATTTAAGTTTTTAAAATTTAATATACTGTTATGTGAAGCCTTTGTTCCTTGTTAGTTTTTTACCACGAACACATTAACCAGGTTAATTTTGATTCAGCTTACTATGTGTCTGCAAAATGCCTGAGAAAAAAATGGAAGGAACTGCACAAGAAATGAGGCATAATTTGTCAGTAATTCAAACTTAATGCAGCCTAGAAAAGGGAACAGAAATAGAAAGCAAGAGTATTTGGAAATCGTATAAAAATAGACATTAAGATAAGAGAATAGGGTTTATTTAAGACACAAAGTCAGTAACAGAAAAAAGCAGCAAAGCAAGAATGCTTTGGTTTGTTAAAATGCTTTTAAAAACAATGACAAATCCCCTAAATCTTCCAGGGAACTGAAAAAGCATTAGGAATGTAAATTACAAGGACAATTCTTTAAATTTAAAGCACAGGAAAATGGTTATGTTTCAACTCTCATAACAATACTGCAATGTTACTGCTCCTGTTGACAGAAATTTTGTAATCCTTTACTAACATAAAGCATTGTTAAATATGTCATTACAGTAATTCTTCAGCCTTATGTTAAAACCGATATGGTTTCTGAATTTCAAAAAAGTTCTCCTTTATTTGGTTATTGTTCTTGTAATTGTCCTACAATAACCCAGGTCTATTAGACTGATACACATCCAAGTAAAACATTCAGTGGTGAGTTAATTTAAATGCAAGAAATTCCACTTGTCTTAGTATAGAGGACTTAAAAAATTGGAGAGTAGTATTAGCTGCTTGGTATCCAAGATACAGCATACTTTCTCTTCCTACTTACATTCACAGTTTAGTGTCTTAACATATTCCTGTATAGCTCAAAATAATTCCCTCGCTTCATTTTGAAAATGTTGGAAGTCACTGAAATTTGGAAGAACCTTTATTGTATATCTTGACAAAGCAAATGATTTGTGCCTTCGTGCACTAACTTCAATACTGTCATATAACTTCAATACAAATTATTTTTAAAAAATTGAGCTATCATGAACAACTAAAGTGCTTTTGGTATAACACTGGTTTAAACCAATATTTATAGCAAAAAAGAACTTGACAGGAATTTTTTAAAAAGTGAAGAGATGCTGAATGCTCACAGAAAGATACAGTAGCCAAAAGAAGTTAAGAAAACCAGACAAACAAAATCCAACCTTTTGGAAAGTTGAGTAATAGAACATTGGTATCACACATTATAGCACAGGTAAAATAATGCAAAATTAAGCATGAAGACCTACTTTTTCAAAACAAACAGAGAATATGATGCTGTTAGTGCTAGAAGGCAACTTTCTGCATTGCTCATTTTATAGCAGAAAATGATTATACTTCAATTTAAGAATTCCTTCTAAAAATGTAACTTCATTCAAGTATATTCAAACAGACATGCCATAATGTATTGGTTTAAACAAATGTTAACAAGGTGAAGAACAACTGAAAACAGATTTTATACTTGTTCATAGAAAATACAAGAGGAAATAATAGAAGATAAACTTTTTTTAAAAACCATTAATCATTTAGAAGGGAAAAAAAATCAGCATCAAAGATACTGCTTATAAAGCAAGAAAAAGCTATCCTTATCTTGCTATTTTATAAATATTTAACATGTTATGCCAACATTATCATGAAAGACAAGACAAAATGATTTTGTTAATAATCAAAATTAAGAATAGGAAGTGCAATTGCCTTTTAAATTGTTCATAGTTTAAAGAAATGAAGATTATAATTCCCTCTTGACCAAGCAGTTACCTGAAGTATATTCAGTAGAATAAGACTATTTTGTTCCCATTTAAGTTAAAATACATTAGAAAAGTTATTGTTAGAAAACTTTATAAAACATATACACATAAACCACCATAGAATAATTTCACGTGGTTTAATGAAATAAAAATAATCGACTGAATAAAAACTCCCCCACTTTCTAGAGCTGCCTGACAAATTACATTAAAACAAGCCACTTACTTTTCTGTCCTCAGTTTCTACACAGGAACTGCACTCTGCTTTAGTATCCTGAAAAGACAAACAGAGAAGACTGTCACAAAGCAGATTGACCAGGGTTGTGGGAGTAACTCAGGAAGAAGAAAGGGCATTCAAGTCTGAGAAGTGGGTTTCTCAACCTATTACACTTTAATGAACTGTTATTTTTGTATATATTGTATACTTAAATGTACAATGTTTAATATTATGGCTTTAAATAAGGTTTATTAAACTTTATTACAAGCACAAACAAAGAATTGAAACATCATAAAAAACCAAACCTATTTCAATATGGTGCAGCCAGCTCAGAAGACAAAAAATATGGTTACTGCTTTACTGTGTACATTGCTTTTTCTATTTGCATCTTGAGAAAAACATAATTGCTCACCCCTTTTTTTTTTAAAAAAATAAAAAATTAGTGATGGTAGCTTAAAGAAATACAAAGGTAAGGTTAAGAGGGAAGAGCTGCTCAAACTCCTTTCCCCTGTTTTCTTCAGGAGTCAAACAAATAACCTTAAAACTAGCGACACTCAACACGTTTCTTTTATTCCTAAGGTATTTTAACTCTCATTGAACCTTTGCATTTTTGCCAGCAGACCTGCAGACATGCACAGATAATCATTATCACAAAAATTAGAGTCTGGAAGGCATTTATTTTTACATATAATCCCTTTGTACAAGTTACTACTGGCAACTGAGTAAGTCAAATATAGTTCACGTCATTCAACTGTAGACAAGTGACCTATTATGATTTTTATTTTGGTTTCAATTTTACTTTTCTGTTGCAGGCATTCTTGGAAGCTAATTTGGCTTACATACTGCAACTTTAAAGATTTCAAATGGAAAAAAAAACCCAACTTTTTGTTAAAAGTAAGTCCTTCCCCAACCTCTCACTGAAGCTAGAACTACTCTCAACAGATTTTAAATTTTTGGCTAGATTTACTTGCAACATAAATTTCAAACTACAAATTTAAGGCTGATAGCTAAGAGCAGCCCCTACTAAAAATGACAACAAATATAAAATAAAGAAGTCATGCTTCTTCAACACCATGAATTTTCTTCAACACCATATGACTATTCATCTTA
>VYZX01011720.1:1359-41351 GCA_013401335.1 Brachypteracias leptosomus
CAAGCTTCTGAGCAAGCCTTGTTCACATTTGGAGGTTCATTAAACCCAAGGCAGAAGTATGTATCTAGTATTTGGGGTAGGTGTGAAATTCCAGTGGAATCCAAATTACACTTTTCATCTCTTTAGCTTACCTCACATATTCCTTACAGCTCTGATAGACCTCAGACTTTACTCTGAATTCTTGACGGACTTGAATCTTCTACCTTTTTATTCTTTATTCCCTTTCACTTGCCTTTTTTTATATGGTTTCTCAGTAGAAATACTAATTACTAGTGATGATCAGTGGCTGGGTTGCTTTGAATAATTCTGCTGCATGCAAGTAATCAGATGTGGGATTTCAATAGGATGCTCATTAGGGCAACATAAGTCAATGTAATAAAAAGTAAGAAATGTTAGATACATACTGAGAGAGGCTGGCAGACCTAAGGACTCCCCAAACAGAGAAGAATGATATTTTCTGTGTGTTGTTGTGCACTAACAACAAAACTAAAGCTGATGTTTTTGAAAGACTTAAGATCCACAGGCTTAAAAAACAGCAAAAAAACTGTGATAGGATCTTCTTTGTAGTCATCTCATCTCATCTCATCTCAGTTTTGAGGTTTGATCATCTAATACAGGTTGCTTTTAACTATAGACAACCTGGAGTTTGTCTGCTTGTATTTTGTTCATGGCCAGAAATTTATCCCAATGGATAGATAGAAGCTTTTGACTTTGTGTGAACATAAGTGGATGCTCACACCCCATCAGAAACATTTTTCCTGCTCCATTGAAGTTCATAGAAGTAAAATAGTCTTTCCCTGCACCTCAATTTTTTTTTTACCTTATACGTGATCAGAAAGATGGCTTTATCAAAAAGCTCTTTTAAACATAGTAAGTAGACTTAATATCCTCTGTAGTTTTCCTGAATTAAGTTTTTTCCCTTAAGTTTTATACGATAATGTTCCCATAATGGATTTCTCTAGAATGGTTCAAATCCGTATTTAAAAACACAAATAGCAAGCAGCAGAAGTTATAAAATGTTATCTAGTGTAAGAAAGGAAAAGGCATAAAACAGTCTGATGGGCCTCAAGTACATACTTAACTGTAAGCATGAGCTTTAGCATTTTGGGCTTCCATTTTATTTTATCTCTCAGTACGCAAGAAACATACACATGATATGGAAGACAGGCTCCAAATGTCTTGAAGGTATAACAGTCATTATTTGAAATTAATAATCATTAGGGTTTACTTTTTAAAAAAAATAATATCCGTCATCAAGTCTGTGTTTAAAAAAAAGTATAAAAAGTTGACTTTTCTGAAATGGCTCTGTTCCAATAGTGAAATTGCTGTTCTGCAGTAAAATCTAAGATCAACAGTGGGTCAAGGTTAGAAGAGCTCCCTGGCTCCTGAGCCGTCGCAAGGAGCTATGGCCTTGCTGAATCAGGCTCCTGGCTCTGCCTGAGGAGCCCAAGGAGACTGGAAGTCCTTCAACTGTGGGATGCTTGGTACTGGAGCTACCTCTGCGCTTCCCTGGGTATTGGAAAGAGGGGATTGCTGTTTCTCAAACAGCAGTGCCACAAACACCTGCAATAACACATCCTGGAAAGGATGGCTCAACCAGAAATTTCAAGGAGAATGGGCAATTAAGTCCCTGGAGGCTCCTTCCCCCTGGAGTGGAGGAAGGAATTAAAAGAAGGTTATTTCCACTCTATGCATTAAAAAAACCCCTGATGATTACTGAACACACTGTGGCATTTAGAACAAATTGGTATTGCTTCTGAGACACTATACACATAAATCTCTAAAATGTCTGTATTTCTAAAAGATAAAGAACTACCATGGATCTTGTTAAATTATCTGAAGAAAAATGGAGAAAGAAAAAGACATAAGCACACAGACAATACTTAAAAATCATTTTTTTGGGGTTTATTTTCAGAAGACACAGACTATTAATGACCCACAAACTTCATTCACTCACTTTGCCCTCGGGGCTCAGCAGTGGGACTAATCTGTACCCTGGAGAGAACACTGAGGTGGGAGTCCAACCTAACAGGTGTTCAACCAGCATATGATATCTTTATGACCTCTTACTGGTTCCTTCCTGGCTGAGCTGGCTGACCCCCCCTCCTCTGGGGCAGCTTTTGGTGTCACTTAGGGACATGTTTCAGACTTGCTGGACAGCTGGCAAGCGTTACCCCTGCAAGAATGTCTCGCTTACTTTTCCAAGCTCTTGCCTGCAAACAGCAATTCCAGGAACTCTTTTCTTTTTAATGAGAATTTCACTCCTGAATGAAGCAAATATTGCAAGGAATTTGAAGCTCTAGGCATGGGCTTATAGTACTTCTGCACTGTCCATCCCTGCGAAAATTTGTAGATGCATTAATAATGCACACTTTACCAAACCTTACCTGGGTGTTCTTAAGGATATCCAAGCACATAAAAACTGGGTTAATCTAAATGCCAATTTATTTGAACTTCAGGGCACATAAGACTATAAAATAGGCAAGCCAGGGAAAAAAAAAAAAAAAAACGGAAAACACACACGCAAAAAACCAAACCAAACCAGCTACTGTTTTTAATGGGAAAAAATAAAATCCGTGAACATGTTAATCTGGACTTGGAAGGATTCATAAACTGTGAAGGAGCAGAATTGTAGTTGTGCTTTCAGTCCTAGTAGAACTAAGCCTCATACCATTAATAACAAAAATATAGCTTTAGCTCATTTTTCAGGTTTTTATTTAAAATGAAAAAGCCCTGCAACAAAGAGCAGAGGCCAAACAGCTTTGCCTATTAATTCACTTTTAATAGGGATTGTTATGTACTGTCGCATTATTCTCTGTGCACATTGATGTGCCTATTTTCTTTCCACTCCTCTCCTTAGTGTGAAAGCTGTATCTTCTCACTAATTAAATTTCATTACCTCCTACTGAAGTGAAGAGACTGAGAGATTGCTGGCTGACTGCCTTTGACACACTTAATCAGTCCCTAGAGAACAAATAATAACCCTTTTTTGTTTCTTTTTAACTTAACACCCTTTTTCCCATCCTGAGACACAATTTCCCCAGTCATTTGAATTTATGTCCATCTTCAGTTTCAGGACCCTGATGACAAGTAAGTCTATGGTCTTGTAAGTAATCGATAAGAGGGTAGCTGTTCATCTCATCTTTGGTATACATGTTAAACTTGAAATGTCAGTTGCCCTTAAAAACTCACTTTAGTGTTATTAGTGGAAAAAGCTGTAATCTTACTATATGGAGACACTACCAACACTGTATTTACCCAGTCTTATCTACAAAGTTATTTACACAAAAGTTGGACTTCAGTTAAGGGATTTCTATTATTTGTGCCTCATTTTTTAATTATGAAGGCAAATCAATATACAGTGGAACTCCACTAATTTAAGAGAAGTGACATCACACATGAATTCTACTGTAATTCTCAATTTATGACAAACATAATTCAGTGTTAAGGACACTTGTTATCTGGTTGTAAATCTGATCAGTTCAGAAAGACTAAGAGAAAGAAACAAGTAAACCTCTAAGAAATAATTGCTTTTACCACTTTTAGATATGTGTGCGTAATAGAGGCACATGCGTCATTGTTTTCACATTCAGATAGAGTACAACTTCTGCCTTCAGAAAATAAATGATGAAAGAACAAAAACTAAATTTCTTCTTAATTAAGTAATATCTCAGCTGCCATGTAAACTGTGGCAACCCTAACCTAGTGGATCAGGATGACAGCTTTATTTGTACTTTAAAGCATCAATATCCAGAACTTTTGCACATAAGCCAGTATAGGTATGGGTCATTTCTAGCCCCTTAGGTCATTTCTTTCTGTCTCCAGTTGACTTTCAAAATGAAGCCTTTAAAAAATTTCAGTTTGTCAGCTGACCATGAGACCCCATCCCTGTGGTGAGACTCATGGGCAATGATGTAAGCACTTCTCATATGTAAGCACGCACCTATCCACTGTCATAAAGCACCCAAATGTCTAAGTCCCAAGAGTATACAATTTATTATGATAGGACTGAGCGAAAGGTTTATATGTCTTTCTAGACATACAAAACTACTGGTGTACCAGGCTTTTCAGACTTCTATTTTGGTTTAGAGCAGCTTTCTCTTCTGGTCCACTTGCTTTGCTGAGATAAATACTTTGTACACAAGCTATCTGTTCTGTTGCTATGGAAATCAGTGTATTAGAACTCATTACAATTGTTTATGGACAACTAGCTACTGACTTTTTTACGGAAGTCTGAGTTGTGCAGATCTTTCCATGGTTTAATGAGGAAATGTATCAGCATATTTTGATTTCCAGAGCTGTCTAAATCCTCTTCTTACCATGACAGGTGTTACCCACACAGTACAAACTGCTCTCCAATTAGCTATAAAATGGCTATGTAACGTGATAATTAGAAGTGGCAAATATTAATTTAGAGGGTTTCAGAAGACAGAAACATTCACTTTCCAAGACTATGTAAAGTTCCAAAAATAAGAAGCAAAATACAAAACCTTTCATCCACCAGAAAAGGGTAAATGGCAAAAAGTTTGGGTTGTCTTTTTCTTAAATAAGCTGCTGTGAAGAGACTGATGAAGTGAGCTGTGCAATACTGGTCCTACTATTTGGAATAACAACTAGCTTATTTTATGGGAAGAGTTAGAAGAAACCATGTGAATCCATTCTTTCAGATCCACAACTATTGAGGAGGTTGCCCACAATATTTTGGTTTTAAGTCTCTTTCACAGACATTCTGAAAAGATTAAGGAAAGTTTCATAACGTCTCTTCAGCTCTTTTTTATTGCCTGAACGTGGATTTTTTAAAATAAAACAAACCAAACTTCCTCATCTCACAGGATATTGCAAGCACAAGAGACAATGTAATGTGAAACAGCTTGGTTATTTAAGAAATATGCAGGTATTGACTGGCTAAAGTAGGACAGATTATTTTTCGTCTCATGAAAATGCTGGGATATTCATTTTGTCTTCATAATCAGTCCTCCTTATAAAATCCATATAAAATATTAATTTAATCTACCAATACAGAACATAATCCCAAAGTGCATCCTAGCTTTATGCAAAGTGAGAACACAATTTCCCAACAAAAAGCACAGAGCAGTATGCATATTTTACTTTCCCTCACATACATAACTGGGTAATTTTTTATTCATTTATACCAAATAATTAAAAAGTTAGTTTAAGCATGAAACCTTCTTCTTGGTTTGTTTGATCCCCACATAATGTAATTGTATCTATGTGTTCAGGTACATATATCACTTAAATTTATTTAAGAACTTATTATCTTTACAAATTCTGAACTGAATCAAGTCAATTCATGGTGATTTGCTTTCAGCATGCACGAGAAGAGTGATTGTGCTACTAACCTCTGTGCTGATACTGCAGAGCATTAAGGAGAAATGGCAAGAGTCCTTCACTTCTATGCAACACATCATCATGAGATGTTCTCACCCACTCAGTTCCCTGAGACTAAATGAGGATAGTGACTTTTGCAGCATGTGCTGGGTTATCTGCTTGATGAATTGAAAGAGCAGAAGCACTCTTGGAGTGTAGGTCACCCCAAGTTGTTTACTTTCTCCACCCACTTGGATGTGCTCACCAGTATCTACACAGCCTGGGGAGGAGGAAATGAAGACTGGGGCGTGGAAACCTCTAGAAAGGTGTGCTGGTAAGTAGGGATAGAAGTAAATAAATGTAAACCTTGGTGTTCACAAAATACAGGCACAAACAGCTCATTTTTCTTTTAGAAGTCAAAGAGCAATGGAAAAAAAAAAAAAAGCATGGTGATGCTCCTGATGGGCTTTTCAGCATAGCAATATGGGGATCTCATTTTTATGGACAGTGAAAGCTTTATGTCCTATTTGTAACCAGCTCTAGGGCCAAAACTACTGCAAATATGAGGTCCATAGCAAATGTCTTATTTTCAGCATATTTTTAAGAGAAAATGTTTAAATCCTTTTGAAAGTCCAATTAATTACAACTTAAGTAAAGCAAACTTTGGAATCTTTTATAAATGTTACTGTCTTAATGTCCAAGATAAAAATGTGACACAACTCCCCACTCCTCTGTTTAAGTGGCAAAACTCTGATGAATTTCAGCAGGGCTGAGGTTTCGCTTTAGTTGTTTGTTCATTATTATCTACTAATCTTTATATCATTACTATGCTACATCATTACTTCTTTCAGATCAGTTACAATACTTGCCATTTAAGACCTCTATGAAATTGCCATCATTATTCATTTAACATAAATTGGAAAGGAAAGCATCTACTTTATACAGTGACTCCACCAGTTATTCAAGTAATTCTGAGTAAAATTTACCTATTTATATCCACTTGCTGTTGTTGGCTGTCTTTGTAGACGTAAAGAAAGATCCATTCTTTCTCACGTTAAAGCTGCATATGAGCAGTTCTTGGCAACTGCAATCAAAATTATTGTGTGATGATGCTTGAAAGATTATTATATTTTATTTTCAAGTCTTATTCTATGCCAGCATTGTCAGACTATATTTCACTTTCATAAGACTTCTTGGATAGCAAGAAAATGTAGAAACATGTAATGTACAGCACATTTTGACTCATGCCCAAGGAGATGCAACAAATCATACAAATTAAAAACAAAGAAAATTTGAATACATAATACCAATTTTGTTTAACATTCATATTTGAAGAATAACAGAATATAGAATTTCCAGGGTCTGCTTTATTTTTACTGGAATGGCACTACTTTAAAATAACTGGTGCAAATTATTTTGAGTTTGTCAGTGACTAGTGGCAAAGGATAAAACCCTATAGCAAAACATAAACACTGAGCACAGTTCCATAGTCCCAGTTCAGACAAAAGATCCATTGAATCCATAAGATATGTTTGCTTGGGGAGGAATTTGGGAAGCACTACCCTGGGTTATGATAGCTCCTGGTTGCAAACTCTAATTACATATACATCTGCAGAAGAGAAAGGAAACAAACATACTGCAAAGCTGACAGATACATGTATCTTACTGTTAGCTGCTTTCTGCTTCATGCTTGTATTATTCAGTGCATTGCAGTTTTGTGTAAATAGTTTTAGAACCCAAGGCAGTTTGACCTAACTTCAAACTATTAAGCACAGAGGTCAACATCAGAGTTGGTTGTATAGACTCTAGATTTTTGACACAAAAAAATAGGCAATTTTGAGATATGAATCATCTCAACTTCAGGCAGATATCTGAGTTAGATAATATCAATCATACATAAAATGTTTTTTATCTCTTCAGTCATCATAAAAAGAGTCTAGACCACTGTTTCAGATATAGACAAAGGCACTATAGTCTGGTCAGTTAAATCTCCCCCCTCCCTCCCCCTCAGGTGAACCAAAAACTTTTATTACAGTAGCAGATCACAAATGAAAACTGAAATCCCCCAAAAAAGTAAGTAAGAAAAAAATATTTAGCCTTTTAGAAGTAAAAATTTCTATTGCTAACACCTAATTTCCCAAGCTATAGAGGACAAGGCAAGAATTGGTCTAGAAAGACTGCAAAGTTAGATTTTGTAAGACCTATAAATAACAGCAGTGAGTACTAGAAGTGTCAGAAATCATTATAGCTGTTTCACTTTGTTGTGCCAGGAACTCGGACATGGCACTGCAGCAAATGCACTCATTTCTTTCAACCATCTTCACAAACACCCAGCTCTCAGCATGTGCAAACATTTGAAATGGAGTTTTCCCACTTCTTTCCATTTAGGAAACATGGAATCACATGAGGTTATCTCAGGCCTGTCAGGCCATATCATGTTACATCAGTTATGATGTAATATCTTAGAGCTACTATAATCCAGAATGATTTGATATAACATGACACACATCATGTCTAAACAGTGTTATTAGAAAGGGAAGGATTTAGAATCAATCTATAGCTGTATTAGCGTGTGACCAGTTCACATCTGCTTGTGTCACATAAGTATTGAATGCTGTATATAAACTTTTTGTGATATTCCTCTCTATTGTTTTAAAAAGTGACTGCTACTTGTCCATAGACTGCTTGTCTACAAATTTTTACAAAATGCCATCTGCAGATGTTGAAATACAGCTCTCAAACTGTCACTGGGCAAATAATATATATTTATGATTCCTTATAGTCAGATCTTTTGTAGGTTTTGTTCCTTGTTGAAAGGGAGCAGCTTAATCCCGTTGGCTCCAAGATGCTGTCTAGTAAACCATTCTATTAGAGTTTTTTCTATAAGAATTATTTTGAAAAGACTGAGAATTGACCAGTTTAGCCAGCTCACATTTCTGGTTCTCAATGAATCTTAAAGACAAGACTGAGAAACAGTAAATTCAGTCTGGATGCACTCAGTGCCAGAACCTGATCCTTTGTTCCCTGTAGGTCTAGCTTGCAGTTATTCAGACTGTTGTTTCACTCTGTCTAAAATCATAATTTGAACTCGTAGGGTAGTTTATAACAGGCAAAATCCATTTCACCAGATATTATGCTCAACCGTGGACCTCAAAGTCAGTCTTTGGTCTAAAGACCTTACAGCCTTTTCTGTATCACAATGTGTTGTAAAGAATAAAAAGAGTCTGTGCAATTTCCAGAAACCATGATAACAGCACAAAGTTTCCCTAGGTAGATGCTTAAGTAGCACAAGCCATTGTAGCCATCATCATTGCTGAAGTGACTTTGACACAAGTCAGTAGAGGCATCAGTCCCTGTTACCAGCATGGTCACAGCAGGATTGCAACAGCCATCCCCGTACTATAATGACCAGCCTTGCACATTCTCACATTACACGATTCAGCTGCACATAAAGACCGATGTGGCCTCCGTGGAAACCCATCTATTAATTAGTTACTCTAGTCACATCTCAAGAATACAACTAGATCTTTTTACGTTTACATGCTTTAAAAAGGGACTGTTATTTCAAGTCTTAAGACAACTAGATCTTTTTCCACTGAGAGGTATTACTCAGCATAAATAAAGGTAACACCATCAATTCCACAGACTTTGGCATCTAACTGGACCATGGAGTAAACACACTGTACTTTAATCTTTACCAGAGCCCCAGAGCCAACAACTTCTGTTAGCACAGAGGAGCACAAAGTGTCCCTGATGGCCATACCCTGAGCGCTTTTCTGTTTCTTGTCAAAGAATATAGCTCAGAAACACTGCAAAATCCCACAGCAGTGCAATGTATGGTGCTAGACAGCTGGCTGTCACGGAGGCTTCACTTGAAGTAGATAATTCAGGTTTCAGGTAGAAATAAAGGTTTCAATTTATCAAGTGGATAGATAAAGATAAAAATCAGTTCACAAATAAAGAAGCTTCTGTGTCTTTCCCAGCTGTGGCTTTGTTCCATGTGGTTGAAACAAACCTTATGAAAGCAACACTTCTTTGCATCTTTTCTGAAGAATGAGATGGTTTTACCTAAGTTTAATATAGGTTAGTATGAAAGGTATTTTCTGTCTGTGATGATCTAAAGCATGAAAGGTTTTAATGTTAAAAAGACTTATACATTTATTATAAGAACAATTTATGTAGAAAACACACACAAAATATCAAGCACATAGGCTCCTCTATGGGTCAATATCAGTGCGGAAACTTGGGGTTGTTTACTTCCAATTGTATCAATTGTTTAATAGAAGATCTCTACATCTCTACATCTCTTTAGAAACTTTGACTTTGGAATGCCTATGTGCACATAGATCTTTTACTATGCAGGACAACATTTTAAAATTCAGGGAGGAAACCTTCCTAAGAATTTGTTGCAGGATTATCTGTTGACAATTGTGCTGGCTATCATCAACCTCAGCTATGGCAAAGCTATGCAATGACTACACATATTTCTGAGGCTTACTGAGTGGATGATTAAGCAGATGAGTAATTTAGGACTACTAAACAGGGGAAGGGAAGCTAAAAGAGATCAAATGTATACCTAGATGCAAAGTGAGTCCTGGCTACCACTCCCTTTGCAGCTTCTGTCTTCTGCAGAAAGTCCCATGGCCATTAGGAAGCAACCTGAGAGAAAGTAAGTGCCTGGGACAGTGTTTTACATATTTCTCATCAGTCTTTCCAGATTAAGTTATTGCTGTACTGTGGACACAAAATGTTATGATATGCTATAAAAATTAAGGATTTTTTTGGTAATGGCATGAAGAATATGGCAAAATATTTTCTCATCAAGCTCCAAGAACAGGGAACAAATCGTAAAAACATAGAACTCTTCCACAGAGTCATTATAAATAGTTAACAAAAAAGTTTGTAAAATGAATGCTAAAGTGCTCTATAAAAACATTATAGTAAAAGCAAAGATAGTTAACAGTAAAATAAAATGATGCAACAATGAAGGTAAAGTTTTATACCAAATTCTTTAACAGTGTATAACAACAGGATTTTTGTTCCCTTCAAAACTTCAACCAGAGACATTTGTCTCCTTATGGCATTTTCGAGGAATAAACCTTTCAGAATTATTACACCTGATCATTTTATTGTGCATGGTAATGATTTTAATATTAATGCTCAAGAAGGAAGTCCTTTGGTTTGTTGTTATAGAATTTCATTTTGGATGTGTTCTCTGTGTGCAATTATATATTTAGAGCCATGTCAATGGCAAAAAAAAATCCAATGAAACTGTATATTCTCCTAAATGTATAGAGAGCTAATGCATAGGGTCGCAGTTGATTCATGTGACCGATATCATGAGAAAGGATCCTGTCTAACTGCTCTCAACTTTTATATCATGTTTGTACCAGGAGTATCCTTATTAAGAAATTTTCTCTGTCACTTGCACTGTCTTTTCCTGCATATGCCTACAGTTTGTCAGTTTGGGCACTAATGAATCTTTCAAGTTTCAGGATGAAATATTCTTTGAAAAGCCTAATATTGGAGGGGGGATGTGTGGGGTGTGGGTGAAATATTGCTGATGTGCCAGACTGAGCTTCCTTCTTTAAGAGTAGAAAAGAGAATAAACAAGTTTAATTGCCTTAAGTTCCTAAGCCTGGAGTAGAAAACATAAAATGGTTTCAAAGTCAGTGGTATCCTACATAGCCAGAAGGATCTAACACCAGGAAATCTATCTGTAGATCTGAGTTTCTCAACTGATCTCCATTATGATTAAATCTATAGTAGGTTTTATTTATAGGCATTTAAAGCTATCTTATTAATACATTTTAGCAGATAAGTATTTGAACGCTTCTAATAAAAAAAAAATTGTGGCTGCCCACGGTCAACAGTATATTTTTTCAATTTTATGAGGACAAACTATGTCCTCATTAAACTCTGCCTTCTGTAGTGCAAAACTATGTGGAGTGAAAGTTTACAAGGTATTTTGTCCATTAATGACTCCTAGAAAAAAAGCTGCCGTTTACTCTCCCCCCTCAGTCCCACTATACAACTCACCTGTGGAATTAACGCTGCCTTGCTTGGGCAGCACCAACATTACATCTGCACTACAGAAGCAATCATGGGGGCAGCCCTCCAGTTTGCAGCACATTACCAGTTTTTCAGGTGGAGGAGTGTGTGAATCCACTCTGGGAGAGACACCTATTTTTTTTCTGGTATACAGAACAAGTAAATTTGTATTGAAAATAAAACCCTTTTAAATTACTTTGGAAATATAAAGACCATTGGTGGGATTTGTGTTGTGATGAACTTTGCAAAATGGTTGTAAGTACCACAGTCACTTGGGTACTTCTGAAAATGTTTTTCTTGGTGTGAAAAGTCTTTCTTCCTACTACTACTTATCAGTTTTCATCCATTTCTGCACGAATGCATGCTTCCTGCTCATGAACTGGAGATCTAATGAGGAAAGGTTCCCTTGGGGATTTAAACTATTTTAAAGAAGAGGAGAAAATAATCATCTGCTGTGAGAGAAACAAAGGCTCACACAGCCCTGCTTTCTTAGGAAGGATATCTAGCAATACATTTAGGAGGAGGATAACTATAGTACAACTGCATAGGCACAGTCTCAAAACCATCCTGTCATAGAAATGCTCCCATAAGAAGTGCTTAATGTCTTTCATGATAATGTTGACAGCATTCTTGTTTTCTTCTTGAAGTGATTATTAATTCAGATTTTTTTTTTCTGAAGGGAAACATCCTGTGCTGAGACCACCTTTTCTCTGTGTCCACCTACTACTTGGAATGACCCCTGCTGCCTTGGGTACAAAGGCTGGAAAAAGGCAGCTGCCAGCTCATGGCCCTGGCTGACTGGCCCTGCTGGCTTTTGCTTAAGCAAAAGGAGGAAAGGAGAACTGAGGGACAATTGTGTCCCTATAAAAAGTCATAAAGTCACAGAAAACTTGTTAATTTAATCTGCTGCTTGCAGAATGACTTGTTTCCATCTTTCTTATCTTCCCTCAGTCTCCACTATAAAATATAGGGCTAACAAGTTTTCTGCAATTGCACTGCTTCATCTACTTGTCCCATTTCTGTACCTACTCTAAGTAGACCACAAATCATTAAAGGCAAAGCTAGTAAACGGCTGGGAAGGTGTACAATGCCTAAGACAGGCTCTATCCTTAGGTATTTAATTAATAAATACAAGTAGTATAGTATTATCTAGTTCATTATATTACTTGATCATCAAGATTCTTGGTCTTTATAAATGCCTTAGATTATATTCTTGAAATGAAGCTTTTAGAATAAAATAAAAATATGTTGAATGCAGAAGCTTGTGTGCAAGCTAAGGACAGAATATGAATTTTGCCCTTACAGAATCTGAAATGCTAGTGTTATTGTTACGCATCAAAATGAAGGTAATGTAAACCTTTTACGTATATTTTTGTCTTCTAAGAAAAGTCATATTTAAAATCCACTGGTAGTTTGCAAGAGGAGAAAAATGGGTATATCTAGAATGATCTGTTGAGTAGAGGGAGAATTATTCAGATTAATGCTATTTAGAAAACTTCTGTTGTTTTTTATAAAACCAATATCTCTAATTTCCACTTTTTTTATTAGGATTAAAAATAAAAACACATACCTTTTTTTTTCTGATCTTATTAAACTTTGATGCTTTTTGAAGAAATTCTACTACATTACACATTTTGTCATGTCAAATACAGATATTTATGAGCACAGACATATGATATAAACTTCAAGAAACAATGGTGCACTATTTTATTACAAATGATAATACAGTGGCTTACAGACAGACATATTAACTGATTTACTCTGCAATTTGAACTGGATTGGGATTCAGTCCTGTAAGACACATAATTACATTTATGAAAATAAGTAGTCTCACTTTCAGAGAATAAGACCATGTGGTAAAAACCTAGCCATTGAGATAATTATATTCCTTTTGACAAGAACTTTTCAACTACATGTTGAGCAGTTAGCAAAAAACTTGAATTTGTTTTTTTAAGTTACTGTTTTCCTGATATGGTATTTCCATGAAGATTGAACTATGGGAAAACGTTAATACCTAATAGAAAGAGAATGAAATGCCTTAATGAAAAAATTCATGGATGAATTCACACACAAATGGTGGCCTCAATAAAATGTAATAATAAAATACATCATCATCCCAAAAAGCCTGCTATATTATTTTAAATTTTATACTGGAAGCATAGGAAACATGCATACTCTCAAATAATATCCTAAAATGTCTAAACAATGTTGCTTGTTTGTGTTTAACACAAATTTCCACTTGCTGTGCAAATGGTAATATTTATATCTGAAATATTTTCGATTTAGCTTGCACATATTCCAGTCAGATAAATAAATCTCAAGGATTATGTTTCATCAAATAAATTATTTGTAAATATAGTTTCAGAAAGGCTCTTATGATTATTAGCTCTTTTCACTGTATAGCATGTTGTATGATTGCAAAATCTTTCAGCTCTGTATAGCCACTAATACATAGTGGAAATAGAGGGTGATTTTGTAGGCACTGGTAAGAAAACAGGGAGTTTATTTCTTGTTTGTTTCACTCTGACCTTCATTAAGCTTTACACAAACCAGCCATTTGTTTCAGACGTATGATGCTTTGTGGAAATTCGGTTCAGAATATTTGAATATCAATGACTGGAAAAAACATGATGGCCTAACTTTTGGATGTATAGTTACTGGCAATATATCTGTGTTATTCAGTTTTGTATAGCTCTAGCTTCTAGCAGATTACCCAGTTAGCTAAATCCCTGCTAAATATTTATTTTTATCCAAATCTTCTTTACATGTGTGAATCCTAATTATACAAAATTTTGCATATGGCATCTCTGTAGCATTTAGGAGACAAAAATATCTGCATGCAAGTCCTCCACCTCATGGATCCACAGCTGTCCTTCTCTACAGGTTGGCAGCACGGTAGGTGCCCTGAGGTTGCTGGATTGTAACAGCCTATTGACAGCCACTGCCCCTGGGGACAATTGCAGAAGCAGCAGAGGTAAACTGGGAAGGACCATTGGTGTGCTTGAAAGTCTCATTCCAGCTCTGCAGACTTCCATTTTGATTCATCAGATCTATGTTTGCTTATGATAGCCAGGGATCTTGCCCTCAGCGTGAAAATGCCCTCTCATTTATTTGCTGATTTTATATCAGTCAAATAAATGTTGTTGATGTTATAGCAGCCAAGTGCTGCCGCAGATGAAGCTTCCAGTCATCCTTCAGCATCCTCTTAGGCACCAAGAGTCTTTGCTGAGGACCACAGTATGGATCCAGATCTGCTGGACATAGAGACCTTCTGGATATATAGACTATCTAAAAGTCCATTGAAATATTGTTCTTTAAAGCAAAAACTAAAATTACTATGAGAAAGCAAAATACAAATTACTGATGGAAAGATTCAAGACCTATTGTGCTACATAAGAACAGGCTAATTTGTGTAATGTTGGAAGGAAAAATCAAGCTGTGACTCTCAAAGTGATTTTTTTTTTTTTTTATTTCAGTTAGTTTCTTCAGCTTTTACTTTAATTGAATCTGAGAGGAATAAAAATTAAGCAAGTGTCAAACTTTATATCAAGCTGTTACAGCTAATAGACATAGTAGGGAACTTTGTAATAGCAATACTTTAAACTAAACTTATTGGCAGAAAGCAAGCAATCAGTGTCATTTGAGAAGATTCCATGAGAATGGTTTTGCTATGGAAAAATGCGGTTCTCACAAACATGAAATTTTCCCAAGGAAAATTTTAGTTTTGCCAAAAAAAGGATGATTATCCTTCAGAAAAATGAAAATGTATACATCCAACTATGCATGCAGCCTTTCAAGTTATCTCATGACTCTCTATGTTATAGGCAGAAAATTTACCAGGTGTAAAATTACATGTCAGTTTTGTTTACATTAGATTTTTCTGGGTACTTTCTCTATTTTTCAGCCTGACAAAATATGGAAAAATTTGTGAAATTTTTGAATTTTCATGAGAAATAAGAGTCTTTACTTCTAAATAGATACAACTGACTTAAAATAGTAGATTTTATGATCGTTGTTATTCATTGGAAATTTTTTTGTTGTGTACTTTAATATTTTTGCAATTCACACGTCAACATTTTAGCTTCATTTTAGTTTTTCTCTTTTTCTTGTTTCCTTTTACCATTTTGCCTTTGTAAAAAAAAAAAAAAGGAAAAATATCACTATATGTTTCATGAAAAGTAAAATAATACAGACAAACTCTTAAAATAAATACACTTCCTGAAATGTGAATAAAAATGCAATTTTAAAAAATTTTGTAACACCTTTGCATTTGATGATTAGAGAGAATTGCAAGAAAAAACACTGCTTTCAACAAGAATGCAAAAGTGCAAAAACAATTCCAAAAAATAACAATCTTTTGCTGTTTTCCCAGCTTCAACATGACTTGGTGTGGAACTCTAATCCCATTTAAGTCAATGTCAACTACCCTGAGAATTACATTCTTGTTTTCTGAAATACCCAAGAACAGCTTTCCTACCCTAGAGCTATTTCCCAAAAGGTAGGCCATCCATCGGCTTGTGGCATCAAACATGCCCCTTATAAAGGTTCACTCAGCACACCTTCATCCTCAACAATGAAATATCTTATTAGTGTTGAACAGCACAGTGAGGCTTCATTATAAAATTTAGTCAAAACCTGAGCCTTTGACCATCTTCAAAAGATTGCTCTGTTTCTATTCAGTAAACACTAATAATAAGCAATAATCCTGCCTTTAGTACAAGATTTACTGCAGAAACTAATCTCTTAACAAATATTACAGTGTAAGCCTCTTTGAGTTTTGTCATTTGAAGTAAGTAACAAATGTGGACTTGACAGTTGCCATCTGGTTAATTCGATTACAATCAGTAATGAAATAATCTGTAAAAGTATGAAGAGGAAGAAAACTATGAGCATCTTGACTAAGGAAAGTCTGAATGCAAATGACATCAGCCATGTTCTTAGTTAAGCTGCAACATCTGCAGCCTCAATAAAGGGGATGTAATTTGGCTGAGAGTAAATCAGCATAAAAATAACTATTGTTAAAAAGAAAGCATAATAAACTAATTTCATTGTTTTTCTGGATAGAAATGCAACATAGAGGAGAAAAAAATACCTGTACAGAGTTCAGACCAATTTTGGCAAAGCATCTGCTATAGAATCTCATGAAATTATGTATAAATATTTAAGTTGTTTTGGATACAAATGTGCAAGAAAAAATGAAACTGTGACCTCCTATGCATTCACAGGATGTGCTTTGTAATTTATTAGAAAAATTGTTACCTGTGTGTTGTCAATGCATTTCCAAAAACAAGGTCTACCTAGACTGGTGCCTGCTCTGGCCTTGATAACGCACTTAAAATAAATCCTTGTCACACTCTGTAAGGTACATTAGACAAAATACATGCTCCTGCTAAGCTGATGGTGACAATTTTATTGTTGTTTATAATGTCTGCTCTGGTTTCCTGCTTTGAATTAAGCTTCACCATCCTTCCTCTCTTAAATCCCTATGTTTTCTGACCATGAGTGATAGCAAATTGATTATGAATTGGCCAGGGGACCAAACACTGAAAGATAATGAAATCTGTGACACCAGCCTAAGCTGTCTGTGAATGCTCCATATTATTTATAAAGATATTAAACAAAACTGACTGCCTGTTGTAGCATTGCCCATGGGAGCACCACTGCAAAGAGTGTTAGATCCAATCCAAGAGTTTCTGTTAATTACCACATGAAGGAGAAACACAGAGCACTTTTAACATACAGATGACAGCAAGGAAGGTAAACTTCACTGGATCTGGAGAAAGAGCAGCAACTTTTGCAGCCACGTTTATCTGTCTCCTCCACCCTCCTTTCTATGCCCAAACCTTCATCGAGTCAATGCAGTTTCCAAAACCTAGTCAGTGCCAGGGAGCATGGCAGGGGCCAGACATTACCAGTACAAGCATCACTGTGATCCTGGAACATGTCCAACTGCAGTTGCAGCACCTTCATGGCTTCTTCAGCTCTGCACCACAGAGACACACTACCAGGCCAGGACAGGTAGAAGGGCTTTTTTAAATATTTTGAAGGGAATGAGCCCTTGCCTCGCTCTCTGGTTGCCCACTGTATATTATTCTATGGACATCCCTTTACAAACCCTAGAACTTTATTTTCAAGAGGAATCCAGCATAAGTCAATGCCATGTCATTTACTGTGAGCATACAAATTTTTGATGCCGCCTGTTAAACTATTTATTAAGAGCTCATTAACTTATTTTTCCTCCAGCAAGAATGGCTTAATTCTCTATGCTGATGAACTGTAACCTGGCACAACAAGGCTTGAAATTCTGTTTGGTTGTATCTGTTAACAAACAAAATAAAGACAGTTTTCCAGAAGGCTTGTTCATCTTGGAAGTATTTGGAATTGTTTGCTGGCTGAATTCAGCCTGTGAAAATTCGGCATTTCTGTGAAGCTTGAATAATTTCAAACTTGAATTTTTGACACTTTTAATGAATTATGGAGATGAACTGTAATTGTGTCAGCAGGTTTAGGTAAGAGTTCATTCCAGTATTAAAATGGTTTTCTTATCCTTTTCTTTGTCCCTTGGCTATAACATTCTTTACATCCTTTTCGCTTCAGGACTTCCTCATAAAAAGAATCTAAGAGTCTAAATCTAGGCTCTAAGTGGACATCAGTGAGCTAGACAGTGAAGACTGGCTCTGCACGTACATAGACTAAATGTTTAATTATATTTTGTAATGTTGCCAGTATCTATCTTGGTCAAACTATTGACCACACACTGAGACAATACAATCTTTGGAAAACATTTCTGTAAATTGTATTTTCAAAGTAGAGAGCATATGAAAAGTTTTACCTGGAGCAAATCAACATCTTTGCATGTCAGGTATAATTTCCAAAAGTATTGATTTGGATACTTAAATGTATCCTGAATTCCTTGATGTAAATTGGAAGTTCCTCCAGAGACCTCTGAATGGTATAGCCACACTCCCCAAGAGCTTCCAGTCATAGAATCATAGAATCATAGAATCGTCAGGGTTGGAAGGGACCTCAAAGACCATCTAGTTCCAATCCCCCTGCCACGCACACGGACATCTCCCACTAGATCAGGTTACTCAGAGCCCCATCCAGTCACCTGCTAAACCTAATAGTCACTAATCCACCAACCCTGCTTGTATTTATTCATGATATTTCTCCAAGACAATCCTCAATAGGGTGTACAATGGGAAAGGCATATCTCTGAACCTATCACTGCAACAGAGTAGTTCAACAGAGGACACAATCCAGATTTAAGTTTTGGTAGCAATGCAGGAAATGTAGTAATACTTGTTGCATTATTCTAGATCATACTGAGGCAGATCAAACAAAGAGTGAATTCTTTTAAATTTCTTCTTAGTTTTAGCTATTTATCAGTATCTCTACATTAAAAAAAAAAAAAAGTAAGTATTTAACCCTCAGGCTAGAAATCTTAGTACACAAAAAATACCATTTTAGAAAGGCTTGTCTTTCTGTCATTTCACCCAGGAGAAAGCTAAGCTGAAATACACTTCAGAATTTAAATTCACCACATTTTGGTAATTCAGTAAATGTTTTCTTAGATGTTGTAGATGTTTCTTACTGGGAAAATGTTTTATATTTAGCCCATTTGAGAAGACCAAAAGCCACAGAAACATAGCTAAACATTTCAATTTTCACCTCTCATCTTCTTGCCTTTATCAGGTTATGATAAACATGAGGACACATCCTCATTGCCCAGTGTGCACAGATCCTGTTGACATCAACAGGCAGAGCACAACAGGTCTGCCAAGGTGACAGAGATACCCTCCCGGACATCACTAGCAGCAGGTCCAGCTCCGACCCTTTAATTTGTATTGCCTCTGGACAAAAGCCTCCCAAACACCAACATGGAAAACAAATGAGCTCCCACCACAGTGGAGAAGAAACACCATTTCTTTATCAAAAACTTTCTTTTCGCCTTGTTACTTTCAATATTTCCTGTTTATCCAAGAAATTGAAGGACACCATTAAAATACATGACAGTACAGAACTGGTGATACCCATGTACCGAACTGAGCAACTGTATGATAAAATGACTGAGCCTTTAACCACATCTTTACCTTCTACCCAGTAACAAAACCTCTCCTGGTGGATTGTCCCAACGTTCCAGATCCCGTGGTAGCTTTGCATAGCTACAGCAACATAATACATTAAACAACAATAACAAATTTAAATTATGAAGAACAGCCTTCAAGAACACATTTTGAACTTCTTCCTGGATGCAGTAGGTGTTTACCCAAATTATGCAGGCCTGATGTCTGGGATGGACTGTATGCTGGAACCAAGTTTAGTCTATGAGAGTTTAGAGCCTATGAAAGAAAGGGAAGGTTATGCTTAGAAAAAGTGGAGAAACCCTTCTTATTTCAGTGTATTTTCTGCTTCTTAGGAAATGAGTTAACTATAAAGTGTGTAAAGTATTTGTGTGTGTATATAAATATATACACACATATACATAAATGTGCACACATATATAGAGTCCCCTGCTCAAGTATGTCCTTCTGTTTTATAGACATTGGGTATGCTTCTGGGATATCTGCCAGGACACACTTTGTTTAAATACTTTCCCAAGGAAAAGTCTTGACTCATGGCTGCAAGCTGGAAACTGAGAAGCTTCCCTGCACAGCTGTCTGTCAGGGCTGTGGTAGTAGAGAGCTGGGGCCATGAGCTTTGGATCACAATCAAATGTATGCCCTTGCACAAGCTGTGCTCATCCGTGTTCTTTCCTATCTTTGCATCACAATTTCAGTACCTGGGAGCCTGTCATCATCTCCTATACACTCAATGGCTACTCCTGAGGGCTATCTATGAAGCACATTGTTGTAGATCTGTGGTGCTTGTATGTGTTCCCTGCTCAGCCATCTTCATTTTAGAACATTTATTTTGGTGAACAGGATGTATGCTATTGTTTTCCTCAGACAGTCAGCTGGTGGACTTTGCAGCATATGTATGCTCTCAGACTGGTTCAAAGTAACCACATCAAAGAGGAAGGACCTTCCTACCACTGCTGCATGAGCAAGGGATGGTGAAGTGCTGGTGCCTAAGCTGTAGGCCCTGAGTTGGAGCTGACATGGAGTTGGATGAGTAGCAACCCAGCAGTATGATTTGTTCCCCAGGTAGCTCCAGAGGCAGAACCTGGCCAGCCTGTGTGAGCTGCACCTTCCCCCAGGTGATCATGGTTGGGGTGGTGGGCAAGGCCAGAACTATATTAACCAGGAACCGATCAGTCTGAAGAACACTTCTGTTGGGGCTAGGTGGAGGAGTTTTCTGTTAGAGGTGATTGCTGAGCTCTCTCTCTGTGGTGTGTTTCATTTTGGCTCTTGTGGCGGTTGATTTGAGACAGAGAAGAGCAAAAAGATGAAGAATATGTAAAAGATTAAGGTATGCTGAAGGGGTGTTGCTGAGTTTGGTGTTGGCCTGTGGAAGAAAAAAGCTAGCAACACAGATGGTTATTGTTAGGGCCAAAACCCCTCAATTTGCAGCACTACTAATGTGTACTCATGATACTACTCTTATAGCCCAATTCTTAGAAATATGTTTGTCATTTGGAGCGATTGAATGAAGACTCCTTGGAAGATTGTTTCAAACTATGAGACGCTTGCAAACTCTGATCCGCTTATTGCTTGCAGTGTTTCTCCTTTTTAACTGCTCTGCTATTCATGTCGTGTTATCCATTGCTACAATTGTGCGTTATTGTTTTAATCTCTGTGTGGGTGGGTCTAGGACCACTAAGAGCTTTGAAGATAGTTACACGAACATTCTCAGAGGGAATCTGCATACCAAAAAAATCTTTTTTCTAGATTGTGGACATCTTTTTCTTTAGAATTTTCCTGTGAAAGGATAACAAAAATTCCTTCTAGGAACATGTGTAAGGCAGAAGTAGAAGGGACTAGAAATACCATTAGAGTGTATTTTTTATATTTTGTATTTAAATGAGGTAATTCTTTTCAGTGTTACTCTAATTTTAGTGTTTGCATCATTATGAAAATGGTTCTCAAATTGTAGATAATAACTTTTTCAGACAGTTCTCCATTGTCTAAAACTCATGCCCACTCTAGACTTCCTGCATGTCACCTTCTGTTCTCCAAGGTGGCTAACTTAGGCTGCCTGCCCAAATTGCATTGCTTATCTGCAACAGTATTTCTATGAAGATAAGAATTCCATGGTTCCATGTTTTTTTCCAAATAAACTCTTCCACCAAGCTATCACAAATTTCAGAAAAGGAACCTTTACGTTTGGGGTTTTTTTTTTTGTCCTGAAGTGCTTTAAACCTTAAAATAGATGGCATTTTGTCTTTTCCTATCTATCTTCCTCTTAAATTGATAAAGTATAGCTCACTGTTAAATGATTCACCCTATGCAGAGGTTGAATTTTGTGCTCTGTTCAAGAGCATATTTTATTATACCTGTTAATTCTTTTTCTACACTCATTTTCCAGGAACCCATATTCAATCAGTCTTTTTCCAGGGGGATATGTACTGATGACTAATTTTACATGAGTTGCTACTGTAGTGTCTATCTGCTGTTTCATTTCCTTCTTGCTAATGCCTACAAATATGGCTCTCTTTATCTGTGTCTCTCTGGGAATGCTTCTGAAAAGGATTTGTGGCATAATATCTCAGCTGGAGATATTGTAAGATAATACTTTTTCTATAGCAACATGGAAGAAATTAGATCATATATCCTGTGGGATATTGTGAAAGCAGTTGAGAGTGACAAACTAATTACACTATCTCCTCAGCAGAAAACAGATTAGAAGAGCTACATCAGTCTAAAATTGTCTGGGAAGATCACATATCATTATATCCTTCTTGTAAATACGATGTCTTTACTTAAATTGATAAACCTAAGATCAAGATGCTTAGAATCAATAAATCAGAAAAGGGCTCAGATGGAATTTTTAAAAGGCATATAAATAATTTGTTCTATTTATTTGTGTTTGGAAATCCCTTAAAGGCTTCTTGGAAATTTCCAACCTAAATTATGAACAGTCCTGCCTGGGTTGTAGTATTTAGTAGATTATTTCAATTATGATTATACTGAGTATCTTCTAGTCTGATGTATTAGCAATCACTAGATGTTAGTAAGTGCTTGACAGAATTACTTAAAGGCAAGTACTGGATATGTTCTGTAGTAACTATTGACACATGTTGGATTTTATAAGTATTTTCACTCTCCCTATATATCTGCTTTCTCTCTGTGTGTAAATATATCTGTAACCTAGCTATCTAAGCAAACACATATTAGGAACTTACTAAATTTACAAACTTTCAGGTTTGCAGTCCCCAGAAGTCTTACTAGTTAGAGAAGATTTTAATTTGGTGCAGTAAATCTGCATGAACTCGTAAAATCACTGTATCTGTTTAATCAAGAAAAATCCAAACAATTTTCACAGGAATATGTGAACATAGTCATGTCTGAATACTGCAGCACTTCTCCATCTATGTATCTTTTATGTGTAGTGAATGACTGCTACAAAAAGGATATTTGAGCATTTGCTGCAATTAATTCCACTGAACTGTAATTGGAACAGACATGTTTTCAATACTGTCTACATGCCTGGTATTATTTTAATTGACCTCAGTGGAGCCCCAACATTGCTACATATGAAGCCCAAAATACCAGTGGCAGAAGGTGCAATGCTCCAAGTATCTCTATTTCATGAGCATATGGTCTAGATTTCTTCTGCATGACATAGGACTACAGAGTAATTTGGGTTTGGAGAAACCCACAGAGGTCACCTGAGCCAACTTCCAAGTTAGGTTCAATGCTGAAGTTAGACCAGCTTACACAGGGTCTTTGGGCCATGTGAAGATGAGAGAGCCTTGTCCAGTCAAGATCTCTTCAGGCTACTCTCATGGTTCTCATTATTAAAATAGAGGTACTTTAGTATCTGTTTAGGGGAAGTAAACACTATTAAGAGGTACAGGGTAAAGAAGCAATTTTTCCAAGATCAAACAAGATGCCCCGAGATTATACAATGAAGGTGAACAAAAGATTTGTCATTTGGATGTGTTATTTCACTTTAAATGCACTAAAGATAGAAAACTTTTTAAAAACAAGCCATACATAGGTTTAATTACTTGGCAGTGAATCAGGAGAGTCATGTTTGCTGTCTGCATTACCCATTTTTCAGCCTAAGGAACTATTATCTCTTCAATTCTTCAGGCTATCCCTCTCCTGCACTTGCAATTTCTCCTCAATACAATTACTTGTACTGGAAGAATCAATGGCCTTTCCTTTTCTGTGTTAATAGTGTCTTCTAGCAGTTTATTCCTATGGATATGAACACTTCAGTTCTCTTCATCTGAAGAAAGGAAAGTCTTCTTCAAAGGGAAGAAGATAAACAATGAGACAAAAGTTGTCAGCATAAGCCACAGGGGCTTTGCCATACCAGTGCATACTGGTGTGTTGTGGCAGTGGAAGGACTGGTGAGATAGAGAGACTGATCCATCCAGGTGATGGGTAGCATGAAAGGTGCTCTCATTTGCTGGAAAATTTCAGAAATTACAGAAGTTGCTGGTGTCACAAACTGTGCTAGGCAAAGAACAGTCCAGCAAGTGTAGCGATAGGTAAGAAAGGGAGACATCAGACAGAGTATTAAAAGTGAAGCCAAGCACTAGAGAAATCAGGAACAGAGACATAATGTGATCAGAGCAAAATAGTGGTTAAATTATCTCCCTTGCTACTTATTCAAGTATATCACTAAATGTGGTGTTTTTTCTTTATATTACATTTTTCTTTGCTCTCTACAATTTCTTTCCATTATCCCAAGAATAAAGGTTTTGCTTTAAAGTTAAAGGTATTTAAAAACTGTATTCATACAGTTATCAGAAACTGGAGAAAATCAACCCAGTTATTCATCTGATGCATGGTTGCTATAAAGATGACTTCTCCAGAGAAGGAAAATTATTCCTCCCCTTCCCTATCTCAATCTCCTATGGGTTTAATCTGCCTGAAAGGAGCAATAGCAGTTTCCATTTCTTCCTTTTCATCCAGGAAAGCTATGGTTCTGGAAAATCAACACTTGCTGCCTGATAACAGGATCTTTGACAACAGTCCAGGCAGCTGGGACTAATTTAAACAGTTTTAGGGAAGCAATTATCAACTGACACAAAATGCTGTTTAAAAGACTAGGAGCAGAGTAGCCTTCAGTTGGCTTCAGGACTTTGGTTTAGGTGGTAGTTAAAATACACCCAGAAACTTTAGGTGGCTGCTGTAACAAGGCTTGAACTTTCCAGTTGTTTCAGTTGTATTATTCTTGAAAGACAATGAGAGAGCACAAGGCAAGGTTCACAGTGGCCACTTTTATACTACCCTGAAAGGACATCCCTGACAACGTTGTTCATTTCAAATTCCTTGATGGTACATATTGTCCGGTCCTACAAGTTCCCTACTGAGCATACGGAATGTGTCCCAGTTGTAGTATCTGAGGAAAAAAAGTAATTGTACCTGGGCTTCAGAGAGCACCTCAATGCCACCATTGCTTGCTAGTTGAGCTAGCCACTTTGGAGAACATTTCTAGTCTGCTTACAAAATAGACCCCTAAATCCATTTGTTTGCTTCCCACTGCTTGGGACATTGTTCTGCCAAAGTTGAAGTTACATTGGTGTAGCCCATTTGCATGAAGAGTTGGTGTAGAAATAGTGGTAGGTGTGAGGAGCAGACATATAGCTGCTGGCACAGCCATTAACAGGCTGCAGCCCATCCTCCCAGCAAAGCATTCCCTGAGGTGGAAAGCGGTGTAGTTCACAACATGGTAATCCCACAGTGTGGTCATTCCACAAATGTGAAGTACATGAGAAGGATTTCTAAACTTGCTAAAAGCTCCCAGAAAAACAGGCAATAAGAAATGTGGAACTATGGGAAGTCCTATGCCAGGAGGTAATGAAATACTCTCTGTCTTCACTGGAACCACACATTATTTTGAAAATATTTGGACAAGAAGATTGATGTCAGACAAAAGACAGCTGTCAAATGTTATTTGCTATGAAGTGACAGTCTTTGTTCTCTGTTCAGGTGTCCTCACAGCTTGTTCTTGACTGAGCAGCTGAGCACTACAGCTATTCCCAGCTCAGTGCACTGCCACAGCCCATCTTTCCCCGTGACCTACCTCCTGTGTACCTTATGAGAAGCTGGTCATTGGCCAGGTGGACAGTGTCTATATACAGGTCCCTGGGATGGGAGAGGGACTGTACCATGTTGCTATGAACATAGAGAAGCCTGGAGTTGCAGCAGAGGAACATGGTGCAGGAGTCAAAGGTCTGAGTTCTGGTCAGTGGGGCTGAGATTTGGAAGACTATGGTAAGCAGGGGTAAGCTTTTGGGGAAAGGAAGAGTAGACAGTCCACACTGCCCTATAAATCAGTAAATGCCAGCAGGGCAAGAATCTTCCTTAAAACAGCTCTGCTACCTAGTCAGGATCTGGCCCAGAGGCACTGGTTAGTATCCTTCCTGAGCAATGGGAAATGATCTATCTCACTTTATTGATTGAGATCCCAAATATTCTAGATCCTTGATAACTGACTAATGAGTTTAAAACTGCAGAGAAAGTGTGGTTCTTTTACATGTAAACAGCTCCTACTGAGAAAACATCCCCTTTGGCACGCAAGCATTAGCTGGTCTGACAACAAGCAGCCATGGGAGAATCTGGCTTTAAGGATACCAGTTTGTGAGATTAATTTCTCCCTTCATGGTAGTCATCATGCCTCAAAATACTGCTTGAAGAAATTTTATTTTGTCTGAGTTTTGGGCTTAGCAGTTTTTATTTTATTTCCTCAGTGCTCCTTGCATTGCTTTTGCTGTCCTGTGAACTCACAGCATTCCTCCAATCCCAGCACTTCTTGCCCCACAATCCCATGCTGCAAGGAGCTTTCACATCTGGAAGAGACAGAAAATTAATTTCTACTTCTGCATCCATCCTAACTTGTTGAAAGCATTCATGCCTTCTGACTCCTCTATACTGTAAATGTTTCCTCTCCCATATACTGTACTGGCACGTGGACCTTGACTATCACCACCCTGAAGCAAGTCTCCTTCAGCAGCTTCTCTTCCCTGGGTAGCACTTAGCAACACAGCTGTATGAAGAGGGGTGAGAGAAGAAGGAGCAGCATGTGCAAACACTCTGCCTAATGTAGGCATTAAAAATACAAGGAGTTTCTCCCAAATTGCAAATTCTTACCAAGAAAGTTGTGAGTGCCAGGCTTTTCACAGACATTTTGTGGAGTTTCTGCTGGAGTCTGTTGTACTTTCTCCTCACATACTCTGTGAAAGAAACAAGACTGCATCAAGTTTAAGACATAGATAGTGAACTGAGTCTCTTGAAACAATTGGGCCATTCCAAAATTACATTTGGAATGAAAACTGGTTATGTGAGTTAGGCAGCTGCTCGAAAGTATTAAGTTCGGTTACTTATTTCATTAATTAAAAAAGTGACATAAAAATATGAGCACATTTATGTGACTATCTTTCCCTGTCAACTGGCTTTAATAATTATCCACAAAGTAAATAGGGACAAAAAAAGACAACATCTTTCTAGAATCTCTTCTGTTGTGATTTGAGGTTGCTATTTAAACTGTGTAACAGATAAAAGGGTTTAGAAAATGTATAATTATTCAAAGTTTGTCAAGCTGAAATCCAGTACAGTGCTAGAAACAACATAATTGTAAAAAAATTGGCAGGCAGATTTCAGGGATGCTGGTTTGAATTTTTACCTTATGATGTCCCAAGGTTCAAAATCTGCCCATACTAGTATCTCAGAATTTAGAAGGACAAAGGCCTTTTCCCCTCATTCCCACTGTCATTTTTCTTGACCCAACACACAACCCCAACATCTTCCTTTTCTCACCAAAAAGTGTAGGAATGATGATATGGGTTTTGGTCATAGCATGGCACTGTTACTTAAAATAAGCAAAATAATAATTATTTGCTCTGTTTGGATAAATTCCAAAGCCATTTAAATAATTAAGTCTTTAAAGCCAATTATTATTTTAAACTTCAATTAGTTATATTCTGACCTTTATAAAAATACAATTTGGTTAAGGAAAAATTGTTCTGAGGTGATAACAATGTCCTAAAACTATAATAAGTACCTAGAGGGCTATTTGTCTCCAAATTTGCAGAGAAGAAATAAAAAATATAAATATGTATCGTATTGTATTTATTCTCATGCCACCCATTCTATTAGACCAATGATCGATTCCCGTGACATATTCAGGCTTTCCGCTCTGAAATTGATCAGTAATAATGAGCTTCCAGGGTATTGTTCTTAAGATTGTCAATGTGAACATTTCGACATGTAGTCAATTTCTTAAAAGCCTTCTCCTTCCTTTTTATATAAGTCATGATATAAAATGGCCTTCATGCAGATGAAAATCTGGCTTCTAGCATATAGCTTATCAGATCTAATGCTCTAGTGAACCCCATCATGTACCATCAGAATCTGTTGTGAAAATCCATGGAGATTCCAAGGATAAGTTATTGAGTACCATTTAGATCTATAGAAAAAAATACTATGTGGATGAATTTGCTCTAATTTGCCACTTCAAGCCTTCTCTTTTTAACTCCTGTTTTGTTGTCCCAGAAGCATTCATTCCTTACAGCATTGCTCTACCTAATTTTTACACAAGTTTGCAGTTGCACCGTATGTTTCACTGGCTTTGCCTATCAAACCTATGCAGTTATTCGTCACTGGTCTCACTCACAGATGTGTTACTCTCTTCTAATAACAAGTTTATAATAGGACCAGATTCATGACCAAAACCACCACCAAAACTTCCTGGGAATTGCTACCACACATTGCCTTCTGGATATTTATAGACTGAAAAAACATATACCCTAATGACAGAATTTTTCTACTTTGCTTGGGTTGATATAGTGTGATGTAAAAATTAAAACTAGACAATCATTTGTTCTTGTTTAATATTTACAAGAAAAACTGAAAATACTGTGGGGTAATATCTCAGCAGGCAGAAAGTAATTGAATATGTTCCCATTTGATTATGCTAATCACCTGATTTTTTTTCTTTCATACTTTGTTCTCACCCTCTTTGATATTTCCCTCCTGTTCCACTTGCTGAAGAGTAAAAGTATCCTTGAGTCAAAAAGCCAGACTCATTACATTAATACTGGTACCAAGCAGTCAACTGCAAGGTATTTGATTTTGCTGAACTTTCTGCTTATTAGTAACTCTGCTACTCAGCTTGGTTTTGATACCAGAAGTCATTTCTCTATCTGATGGAACAGTTTTCAGCTTTTCCTTCTTTAAAACCAGGATTTCTCAGCATCAGTTTGTCTTTTGACAAAACATGAAAAACATTGCACATAAGTAAAAAAAAAGAAATTCACAGAATTTATGCTGGTATCTGAAATACAAAAAGTAGTCATCTGTGTATTAACACCTACTTAGCCATCCTGCTATATTTTTACATTCTTGTTTTTTGCTCTATGCAATCAGCTATAATGCAAATAAATCTGAAATGAATATAAATACATATATCAAGAGTGATAAACAAATCTGAAGTGATTTTGCAACCATGTCAACACGTAAATTCAAATAGCAGTGCTCTACGAAGTGTTTATATCTCATTGACATGGGTACAAGAATATCACCAGTTCATGAACACTACAGATTTTGTAGTTTCATCAGTGTCTTTATGCAATTTGTCTGCATTTATAAGATGTAAGTATCTCATTTTTTCTTTTCCAAGATGTTATGGCGGTTCAAATCAATGAAATGTTAATTTCAGTCCTCATAGAAGAATCTCCAACTAAACAAACTTGTAGGTATTTGTGTGGCGGTCATCAGAGAAGTTTATTTACTAATACATATTCCATCATGATAGGATATGTGACAAAATGCTTATGCTATGTCACCAGGAAGTTTAGAGATTAGGTGTGAGAAAGAATGCCAATTGAGCTGCACCAGAAATAAAGTTGTCTTTTCACGTCTGAATAGAAAAACATCAGGGTTTTTTTATGGAAAGGTCTTTGGTAGTGACATTTTTTTTGTGAACACATTACAACCAGCTTGTAACACCACTGAATAATATGTTCACCTATAATATAAATATAATCTTCCTTATTGCTACCTGAGTATTACAGCTTTGCTCATTCCTGTATGCAGCAGCATTCATTATCTTATCCTTTTTATGCATTATTCAATTTTCCAATAGATCATAATAGCTATAAAGCTTGTCCCCAAAATTTTGTCCTGAAATAATTAAAACATATAAATAATATTAGATATACAGTTTCATTTTTTGGCTAAATCAGTATTTTCTGCTCCATTCTGGAGTTTTTTTATGCCCATAGTTAACATATAAATTTAAAGCCATATTTTCTTGTCTCTTGGTACCATGCACCTCAGATTTTGAACTGTTATGAGTAACAAATATACTCTTTCAAACTAGAGTAGGATCAGAATGCTTGGCCAAAATCCATGCTTATTTTTGGGGTTCACTTGAATTTTGTGGAAAGAGGGAAATATCTCCAGACTCAGGATAGTCTGTGAGAAAACTGTTCAGTTCTAATACAGTGTGTGAAAATATCATTTTGCACAGCTATATGAAAGAGAGACAGGGTGCCCTTTTTGTTACCTCTGTGCAGGACTGTGAGGTCCATGACTCTCAGCTGAAAAGAGTAAAATTATGTCCCTTTTCAATGCGTCGCCTTTGTTTATTTGTCTGAGAGATGAAGAGGGAGTAAAGTGTGGAAGCCACAGTGGCATAGCTCTTTTGGGGCATGAGGGCAAGGTTGGCTTTGGATGCTGCAAGGGCCACAGTTTGCTTCCAAAGGATCAATTAACCTTTATGTATGTCTTCTCCTAGAGATGTACTTTTTTCCCTGTGGTTATTCCTGGTGCAATGCCATCGTAAGATACTGTCTTTATGCCATGCCAGCAAGGAAAGCAAGATGAAGTCTTTCCAGAGAAGGCAATCAAAACATGTACAAACATCCTTTGCTGGATGAGTATGAAAATGACTAGATGAAAGGCAAATTAAATTTTAGGCAAATCATTTCTTCAGAGAAGCTTTCACCAGGAAAATTTCACTTGAGAGGGCAAGGTTAGCTGCCTTGTACTTCCAGATGAGAAAGCCATCTGTCTGTATCCATGCAGCCACCAGTAAGGAATGCAAAGGAGACACATTTCAAGAAACATGAGACTTCCTACAGTTTGTGTATTTTAAAAGTGATGCTGCAAGAATCATTGTCCCATGTACATTTGCACAGCACTGTAGCACATCCCTACAGATCTGCAGTATGCAATCTGTAGTATGAACCAGCAACACCCTGCCAGGGCTCTTCAGTTTGGCTCCTGTTCCAGACTTGCATGATGTTCATTTTTGGAAAGGCACAACCCTCCATGGAAATGTATGTGCTCTTCTGGCAGCAGAATGAGGATCAGAGAACTTCAGCCAGAAAAAATGACAGCTTGAAAATGTACCAATCCACAGCCTCAAACAAAACCAAACCTTGTTTGCTTTGCAATTACCTTATGTTCCTGTTCCTCAGAAGCGTTGTTTTGCATGTTATCAGCTCTAACAATTTCACACTAGCCAGGCTTAGGCTTGTTTGAATAGTGTCTGCTATTCTGTTCAGATCCTCCATCCACAGACAAAGCTAAGAAACCCAGTTAAGCTATGAAGGAGGCAGGGAGAGAAGAGGTCATAAGAAGACAGTGAATGAGCTCATCCAGCACTCATGACTGTACAGAAAACCTTGGCTATTTCAGATTTAGTGGCTTGTAACTGAGAGAATCCTAAAGAGATTATTTTTAAAATGATATTTTCAAGACCACTTCATTTTTCAGGGAGCCCGAGACCTGACATCTGAACAATGGCAATGAACCTGTATTCCCAAGCACACACTGGTGTTTTAAATTGCAGCTGTGGGTCTAACTGTTTCTTTCAGATTTCTCAATCTGTCATGGCACAAAACTGGAATAGGTGTATGGCAGAGGCCCCGATTACAAATACAGATGGTGACACAGGCAGAAATCTTAAAACACAGTGGAATTCATTCCTTTCTGAAACTAACATGTAGTTATTTATTTCTGCTGACATTGGGAATTTTCTGTAATAATAGTAATGAAGACATCAAATATGTGAGGAAAAATGGTCAGCTTTGGGTCTACAGTAAATGACTGACATCTTTTGCTAAGGGAAATCATTTCTCATTTATTAAAATGTAGCCTTTGGCATGTCTCTAGTTTTTTCTCCTTTTAATTATGATCTACATGCTTACCCCTGCTATTGTCCAGTCTTTTTATTATGGTGCCAGATTCTATCCCAAATATTGATGTTTATATCTCCTCACATTTCTTATAAGACACCAAAGTAATATTACTGTCAAAGGGAAATATAGCTTAATGGATGGTGAGCAGCTGCTAAAACAACCCATAATGCATATATATGTATATATTCCCACTAACAGAGCTTCATCCTGAACTGACAGAGGGGAGGAAGATGAGGGCATTGGTGCTGTCTGTGTTCATGTGAGTGCTCTATGTGTCTGCCTGTGTTGATCTGTGTGTACACATGTATGTGTTGCACACCCGCATCCAAGTGCCTGTGTCAGTCTTGCTACTGGTTGCACTTGGGGCATGGAGCTGCTGCAGCCTCACCTCTGCCAGGAGGTTGTCAGATCCAGCCCTGCATAACATAACTAGCTCTTTTGAATCCTACAGATTGAAAATATTAGAATTAAAGTTTTCCCATACGACTAAAGAACTGTTTATCAACAATATAAGTATTTGTATAGAAAGATCTTCATGTTTATATTTACTGGAGCACCATTAAAATCAATTTTATTTTTCACATAATTCAGTAGTACAAATTCTACCCTGTCACTTTTTATTTATATTTTCGAGTGTATTTGTGAAGGAGAGGCTCACAAATCAATGCTCTAAAGCCAATGATCCAAATAGGTAAGAGGCAGAGAGTAAAAGTTCAGCAGACAGGTTTTGAAAAGGACATATTGCATTGACACTTCTGTCATTTTTAAATTTTTTTTTGCTCATCACTTATGTTTATGAATGAGATGGATCAAGAATAATTGGGTTTTGGTGTTAATTTGAGCTTAAAAGAAGAATCAAGGGCTACTAAACATGTGGCTGGGTATTTGAGCAAGCAAACAATATATATAGAGTGTGGTGGATTTTATATAATTAACATAAAAAGTTTTCTGACACTGTAAGTGTTATTGGCCACAAACAAATTCTTTAAAACTGGTCAAACAAAACAGAAATATTAAATACTCTGCTGTGGCTCATCAGAGTAAAAGTACAAAACTGCTAATGTTCTCCACTAATGCCTGTGATAACACCTCATAAGAATGCCAGGGTTCTCTGTGCACTCTCAGCACTACTTTGGATCCTGCTGAATTTGCTTTTTCCTAGAAGACTTCATACTTGCTTCTTCATACTCGGTCCCCAGCTTTTCCAGTCAGGTGGTCTATAGTTGAACAGGGGGTAATACAAATTTAGCTTGATCTCATTACAAATTTTTCAATACTGTATTCACACACTTAGAGTTCAAACACCCACTGACAGGCGACAACCTCCCCACTGTCACTTTTAGCTTTACCCTTTTATCTTCAAGTGCCTCTGTTTTTTTAGTGTGACTTTCACTGTTCCCAGAAACTGCTTGGCTAATGCACCTTTGTCCAGCTTAAAATAGTGCTCCACTTCTTTTCAAGACAATAATCAGTCCAGCTGCTTCTCTGGGAACAATTCTCCTCAGCTAAGAGCTTTGCTGCCATCCTTCAACACCTACTGTGCACACACTGCTGGTGAGAGCACATGTACCAAGCTATGACCTCCATCTTCACTCATGTGTCTCTTCCAAAGTGCTTCCATTGTCTTGGGAGTCCCCCTGCTGCTTTCCACAGGCTCTAGCACTGACCTCTGTGTGTCTTCCTTCCCTAGGTAACCACCTGTGATGTTATGGGTTTCCTTATACACCTATGGGGTTAAGACACTGTCTGCCTTTCCTTGGTGTCCACCTGGAGAGAAGAATTCTTTTGCTCAGTAGATGTTACTAAACTTCTAAACTCCAGGGCTCCCGGTGCTGTGCCCATGACTGTTTGCCCCTCAGATGTTTGGAGCACTGTTGCCTTGTTTTGGAGGATTCATTGCTGCTCTTCCCCATAACAGTGGGATTGCAGCTCCACTTGTGACAGCAGAATTAAACTCTTCCAGGAATTCATTTATTTTGCACTTTGCCTAATAATATATTGTAAGTACACATGCAGTCTACAGATATTGCTGTGTTTTTCAGATTGCAGTGTTACAGGTTCATAGTTCATCTGTTCTTCCAGAGTTAATTGAAAACTGTTGTCCTTAGAGCTACCCATTGTCAGGACTAAGGACACCTCTGAGTTTTTTCCACTTCACTGGCAGTCACTTCTTGTAGATATAATATGAAGCTCTGATTAAACCACATTTCTGGAGTTTAAGCTCTGCTGAGTGTTTTAGTTGTTCTATTTTTTTGCTCAAGCTATTTTCATAGTACATTTTCCTTCTGGTACCAGCTGTAATTCAGCAACCATTAAAAAAGGAAGGCTGATGGTGTTCCGCCTCATTAGGTGCCTGGAACGGCAGCAGTCCATAGCAAGCCTGCCTGTGCCAGCTGCGGGAGCCCAGGGAGCCCCGCATCACTCCTTCCGCGGTGCCAGCACATCAGTTCATACAGTGCACATCAGTTCATACAGTTCACACAATTATCTGAATTGTGGAAAGGGCCCAGTTGAAAAATAACTTTGCAAGAGAAAACTGGTTAATTTCCAGCTGGATCAGTACTCTGAACCTGCTTTTTTTTCCATAGCCCTCCAACATCTGTGCTAACAAAGTGGCAGTACAGTGCAGCGACAAGCAACCATGGGAGAGACCTGCTTGAGAAAGCATTCCTCCAAAGGAATTCCCATGAGACTGTGACCCGAGGGCTGAGCTCTGCCTGGCTTGAACCACCGCAAAATACTAGAGACAGCTGCAATTGTACTGCCTTGTGTTAGGGCCTCTTCCCTACTGGAAAGAGGCCTTGGTGGGGTGTTCTAATGGTGCATGACTTAAGTACTGCATGCCTTGAATTTGAGGAAGGAGGTAGAGTTGGGGGCATCCACTGGGGCACGTGTGCCAAGATTTTTGTGGCCATGATTAAGCTTGCTAACACATCCTTAGGACCACACAATTTGAAAGTTTTATTTCCAGGATGTAGCATGCAGCTCTTACCTAGTATCTTGGAAACTTTAGAGAAATCATTTGGGTAAATTTGGCTATTTAATGGGATTTCTATGTGATGCAGGCATGATCAGGCTTTATATTCCTTGTGAAAAGCCAGATGCAATATTTCACAAATAGGTATTCAAACACAAAGATATTTCATGTTTTTACCTATGAATATGGTGTATTTTAACTTTCAGAAACTTTAAATGGAAAAGGTACAGTTGCTGTGTGGTGGGTTTACCTTNTCCCCTGTACCTCTGGTGCCATGTAGGCACTGATAGTCATAACAAGGGTGTGTGTTATCAACACTCTCTGGGTCCTAGTACTGCAGCATGAGGGCTGTATGGGGAAAATCAGCTCAGACAGACCCACTACATGCTGAAAAAGCAATGATTCGCTCAGGCTGAACTTTAACACCCATTCAACATCTAATTAGTTGAATTACAGCCACTTTGCAAGACAGTCAATCAATTCTCTAGCTTTAGCTGCCCCAACGGTTCTGAAATTTTATGATGTTATCATTACTTCAGAAGAGACTCTCAGTTAGCATTTTAATAAGTGCATTTTCGTCCAGCACTTTAGCTCTGAACCAGGAACTATCAAAAGTTAAAATATTATCTGCAAAATGCAGACTCTCCTGGGCCATCAATGTGTCCACATCTAAAATCTTTCCTGGTAGAGCACTCTTATTAGTTTTACATGGATTAAGAGAATTACCATCAACCAGAGTTTTGTGATGGGCAGAGTGAGAAGGTAATTAACAGGAGAGAATTTGAATCAAAGTAATACCTTCGCAGAAGAAGCTCAAAATGAATTATTAAAATTCACTATTCACATATGAATAACTGGTGAGACAAAAGTACCTCCAGAAGGTTTAAACTAGCCTTGAAATATAAACCAGATGAATACTTTGCTACCAGCTTCCTCCAAGTTAAGCAGATATATTTGATGTTTCACAGGAGTACTGTTAAGTGGATGCTGAAGATTTCTGTAAAATTTGAAGGACACCAGATAAAATGATATATGCACATACAGAAAGCCTAAATTCGCTTCATTTCTTGACTGTTTTCACTATTTCCTTGAGAAAGGAAGAAGGGGCTCTTGTAGCTCAAAAATTGCTTGGTCTGACTTCTAGTCTCTTTGTCTTGCTGAAAAATGGTATGTGTGCTACTGGATCCGTCCTTCTTCTGTAGAACATTAAGAAATGGCTCAGGAGGCAATATCCTTCAAGAAACCATATAATCTTATGTTGAAAGATGTCTCATGATGCAGGCCAGTCCTAGGAGGAAACTAGCAAAGGCCAATGCCTGTATCACCTCTGAGGGTCTGGATTAGCTGTCTTTAAACAGCCTGGTTTTATGGGGAGGGAAAGGAGTGAAAGACATGACTCCCCTAAGGCATCGTGCAGAAAAGCAGTAAGCTGGGTGGAGAGAGCTGTAATTCAGCCTCCCAGATTTGTCCCTTCCCTCTCAGGTGATGCTGTCCCTCCCGTCTCTCTCAGGTATGCTGGTAGCTTTCTAGCATTTCCAAAAGGTGATAATTATCAGAAAACACCATTGCTCTCACCTCTACAGCATCCATGTCTGCTTGAACAGTCTGTTTTTAAGTTTTAGGCAGATGTTAAGAAAGGAGGGTGAGGATAAATATGGAAAATGGAAATGTAATGGGTCATCCCTGAAACGTCGCGGATGGGACAGTTTAGTTCTCAGCCACTGCCTGCAAATGGACAGATCAGGGCTGGTTTTGATGCATGTGCATTTCAGTTGCTGTCAGTGGAACTACTGCAGCAAATCAGGATTCCTTCTCTGAGTTACAGAACTAGGGACCTCAAGAGACTAAAATAAAGTGGGAAATGGGCTAAAAGATTTGTGTGGAAATGTGAGCAAAAGGAAAAAAATAGGTCATGAAGACAGCAGGGAAACTGCTGAGAACAGATCTCCTAGACAAGGACAGAAATTGTAGCTTTTATCATTCTTTAGAAGGTAACAGTATTCTCTTAATTGCTACAAAGGTTATAATTAGCTTTTACCTGGTTAATTAAGTTACTAACTTAATTATATATTTGCTTGTGCATCCTGGAAGTGTTAATAATTCCTCAGATGTAAGAACCAAATCTTACACAGCTCCCATCATTGCTATTTCCATTTATGGAAATGACAGACTGTCTTTGATATAATTAGCCTTACAACATCCCCATGCAGGGGTCATGAAACTACTATTTCTCTTTTCATTTGTGGAATAGAATCTAAGCAAAATTTCCTGTTGATTTTTCAGAACTTTTAGGTCTACAGTTAGTAATTCAGGCTTAAGTTGATTCCAACAACCTACTGCACAGCAGGTGTTTGAATTCAGGACCTTAAATTTTTAAGCAACTCCCCTAACTCCTGAGCTATGGCTGGATTTCATAACACATGTGCAAAAAGTTACAAATCCCAGTAAGCCATGATAAAATAATATACATTAATTTTTTGGCCTCCCTTATGTTGATCAGCTGGCCCACCTCTTCTTAGTGTGCGTCCCCTCAATATCAGGGCCTACTAGGTATTTTATACCAAATAAGAAAGCGCCCCAGGAATTTTAAGAGACAAATATGAAAAAAAAAAAAAGGAGATAAGGCCATGAAAATGAAGGGAGAGACATGTCTCGATACAAAAATCAGCTCTTCAGTCACAAATCTGGGCAAAACCGTGCACTTAGACCTGATCTTCTACACAGATTTTTTGCTTCCTCTTCCAGAAAACACTTTGATGTCAACACAGTGACCCTGCACATGCTGAAGCAAAGCTCCAGTTTATACAGTTCAAGACTTCATGGTAAAATATGCCAGTCTCTGGAGAGGAATGAAGACAACAAGCCACAGACATGGTGCAGCGAAAAATCTAGTTCTCTGTGCTAAACATGTTCATGAATTGTGCCTTGCTCATCTTAATGCATTTGTCCTTCACATTCACGGACACAACTTTTTAAAAAAGAAAAATGAAAGATAATAAATGAAAAAGAATATGCAAGTACTGGAACAGCTAACCTGTTTTTTCTCTCAGTGTAGGTATGAGACTTAGAAGAAAACAACATGACTGACATGAGTTAATTTCCTTTCCATTCTCTTCCCGTTAAAGATTATGAAATAGTGAATTATAAAACAACACATTCATAGTACACTAAAATCACTTGTCATGCAGAGAATAATAATTGTGTTGAATGGTTTACTGTTTTAAAAGATTTAGATGTAACCTTGGAGGAAATATTCATACTTAAAGTTATGAGCAAAAGCAATTAAAGTTACAGGGTTTTGCTCCATTTTTACATTCCAGTCACTTTAGGATATTTACATGCCATGGGAGCCAGTCAGAAATCAATGGGCCAGATCTACAGCTTGTAAAAGTCAATGCAGAAGTTAACAAGACCAACCCACTTTAAACTTGCCTGTCAAATGACCAAGTATCTGCTATGAATGTCACATATTTCCTTTTCTTTGTTTATTTACAAATGTTTTAGCTTTGCTTTTTCCTGTTGTGTCTCAGCTGCACCAGTTGTCTCCTATCAGGAGGAGACGGTGGTGAGTTTGGCCCAGGGACTTGTTGAATGTCCCAACGCCGGGACGGCAGCTGTGGCAGTGGTACGCTATGGAGGAACACACCCTCCAGGAAAGGCTATTTTAGTTGCCGGATGTTTAAATGTAGTTTTCCCAAGGTAGACATGTAGAGCAGTTGCTCTGTGTCAGCCCCATGGCCTGAGCCTCCCTATTAGAGGATGGAGTGTCCAGTCTCCAGTCAGGTTGCACAGCAGGGACTCACTCAGCTTTGTTTTATATGACATTTTGAGCTGCCTGAACAACCTGAAAAACTGCACAGGCAGCTATTCCCTAGATCACCCCCTTTCCCTACCCCAAATACCAGATAAACCTACTTTGTCCTGGTTTAAAACTCCTTCAGATCCCTCTACCAGGCATTCGGTTCCCTTCCTGAATTCTTAAAGGGCTTTTAGTTCTCTCCAAGCTTTTCAACAGTTGGCCTGTATAAACACAGATCCGTATGGACTTCAGCCTTTAACATGTAAGCCTGTATATACATAGTGCAATACAGTGCAACAGAGCAAGCAGAGAAAGAGGAAGTTATATTTTATCAGTGTCACTTCTGGATACTTACAGACTCCAGAAATTAGTGTTATAAACTTGTCAGCAGGTGATGTGTGGCTGCAGAATTATCCCAGCACTACCCCTTGTGTCCTTTGGATGAAACATTAAAAAAGAATAGAAGTTAACTATGCATGAGATGCACTAAAACTATATACTTAAATAACACTCACCCACCATATTTTCCTATTGCGTTTCAGGTCACTTTTTTCTAGAGTGGAAATTCATAAACAGGTGAACAAGCATTTTCTTCGAGAATATTTTATTTAAATGCTTGTACTGTGTGGGTTCTGAGCCTTGCAGAAGAGCAGCTTTTTACATCCTTGTAACAGACCTGAAATATGGAAAGATCAACCATTTTATGCTTACATTGCAATAGACCATCAACTGCAATATATCACAGAATGGTGGGGGTTGGAAGGGACATCTGGAGATCACCTAGTCCAAACCCCCTGCCAAAGCAGGTGAAAATATGCTAGATAACAGAGATCATTTCCCTTTGCGGCTTGATTCAGATGTCATAGCAGGGCGATTTCATGATGACCTCCCTTCTCATGTGCCCCACAATAACTCCATGACATTACACAAGATTATCTAGGAGTATCTGAGACACGCATAACCAACTGAAACAAATTAAAAGCTGCCTTTTCCATACAGCACACAGGCAGAGAGTTATCTGAACATAGTTCAAAATGAGAAATGTTTGTATGCAATTTTTGTTGATTATCACAGCTCCATATAAAATATATGCAGAGCTTTGCCCACTGTAAAAAAAAACCCCACATAAAATTAATTAAGTAAAGATGATGGTTTCTACTGATTTAGCTGGAATATGCAGTAAAATGCAGACTAACACAGGTTTCTGGTTTTGAGAGTTCCTGTCAGAAATATTAGATATAGTTTATATCTTTTCATTTTTCTGTTTTGGTATTGCTTTAGAATTATTGGCAAAGAGACTTCCTAAATAAAGAAAAAAAAAAGAAAAAAAACACAGATCTTACCTGGGAGGGTATCTTTTTAATTTGAGGAAAAATTTCTAATCAGGTATTTGAAAATGTATAGGTCTTCAGTGAGAAATTTAACCTTGATAATAAAAAATAAAAGCAGTGAATGCAATGCATAAATCATCTTTATCATTTTGAGAATGGTGTTGTCAAGACCATGGATGCCCCCTCTTTGGTGAACTGATTCACTTCTCTGACACTGTAGATTTCGGGGGGGGGGGGGGGTTT
>VYZX01011721.1:0-41501 GCA_013401335.1 Brachypteracias leptosomus
TGTCCTTTCTTCCACTCCTTGTGCCTGGTGGAGCTGCAGTGAGCAGTGTCAGCCGGGTCAGCAAGCTCTGAGCCCCCATGCCCGGGAGCATGGCTCTGATTGGCCCACACCCGGCCAGGATCCATGAGCTGCCTTCAAATCAGACCAGGACCAGAGAGGAGCAACGCTACAGGCAGGCAGGTCCTTCTTCACATCTCCTGCAGCCAGCTGCTGGAAGAGCCTGGCCCTCCTCTTCTTTGCCTGTTGATGCAATGGGCCACCAGGGCTCATGTATCTCCAGGACAGTTTCTAGTTTGTTTATTGGCAGTGGCAGAAGCCCATTTTTACTTCTGTCAGCAGAGGTGATGTGGCTGTAAACGAGCAACCTGCATGATCAGCAAAACTGCCAGCTAATCACTGACTCCTGGATCCTTTTGTGGCTGATGCTTGGCAATTATGTACAGAGCAGAGCAGCAAAACAAGTTGCCTACTAACATTTTGCTGTGCTAAGGGTAAGAAAAATGTGATTTTTAACCACTGAATTGACCAAGTACATAAACAGGGAATGTATATGTATGCAGGTGGGTATGTGGCCCTGCATGTAATTTCATGGAAGTGTATTTCTGATCACAATTGATCTCAAATAACTGGGGTATTGGTAATTTGCTGTTTTGCCTCAATTCATACTTTCTGAGTCAATCTTCTAAGATATAGATGACAGTGTTAAGAAGCTGATGGTCCTGGCGTGATTTGTGTATTGTTCCACATATATATATATATAAGATAAACATATAACAACAAGATATAACAGCTTTAGCTTAGACTATTGTGCACATAAAATTACAAAACCAACATTAACTTGAGGTAATTACAGGGAGATTGGGTTTAATTAGGACCATACTTTCTCCATAGGAATTGCCAGCCTTGCTGTTTTGTCCCTTTAACCTCCTCCCTTGGCATGGAGAGCAGGGGCAGTACAGGGTGGAGTTACAGGCTGCGCAAGAGGACATAAGACAGGCACAAGAATAAGACACACTGAAGACACAGCATGGAGAGGGCTGAAGTAAATAAACATAAAGAAATTCATGATAACAATAAAAGAGCTAATATTTAAGATCTCTTCGTGGCAGGGGGAAGTTTTATAACTTGATATTTTGCATTGTTTAACATATTTTTTAATCTGCTCTTCTCTGGCTACACAGATCTATGTAATGTTTCACATTTTCCTCTCTCCCTCTGTGAGATCCTGTTCCATGCATGTTATTTTGAAGTCCCTTTAAGAGACATTTTGTGCTTTTGTAGAACACTTAAAAACCCAACTGAAGTTCAACACAGAGGTTGTTACAAGCAGCAGTGGATGGCTCTTCCTTTGGTTTCTGCCTCAAAATCATCTCCTTGGCAGCCAGCAGTTGCAGAGTCTGATATGCAGTCACTGGACAGCGTGGTCAGAGGAGGTCAGAGTTTTGTTCACTTTGAAGAACCTTCAACATTGAACCTCAGCTGGTAATGGTGGGGTGACTGCTGGAAAGGTAATGTTTGGGCCAGAGCTTGACCCTGTGCAAGAGCAGGCTGTGCAGAGCAGGCTTGGAACAGAGGTCTGCAAGTGCTTTGCAGACATTTGATGACAAAGAGGTGATAGAATATTTTGCAAAGTACTGGGGGAGCTTGGAGTGTTTCAGCCACCATTCTCAGTGGGTATCCCCAACTCTCTGTGTTGCAGTGGCATCATGTGAATTAAATTGTCACACCAAAGTCTTCAGCCTTCAGCCCGGGTGTTTTTGGAAAACAACAGCAAATATAATCAAGAGGCATTTCTACATTCCCAGATGTTTGAACTGTCCTCCCTCCAGCCGCTACTATCCAAGGAAACAAAACAAAATTCGGTATCCATCCTGGATGCAGAATTTCTCTGGGCCAAAGGTGGTCCTGTAGTTGCTTTCTGTCCAAAAAAAAAAAAGCCTGGCTTTGACCTGACTTCTATCAGCAGCCAAGTACGGGAGTAACCGCCAGGATGGTGGTAGCCAGAGCTGCCTGACAGCACCCATTCCTGGTGGCAGACCTGTCCCTGTGGAGACACTGCAAGGCTGGCATCCATCCTGCTGTGGTACATGTGGGTAGGAGGACACTCAGGGGTTTACAGTATGGTGGTAGGCAGGGTTGTGATGTGATAGGCAGGTGCCTAAGGTGAGGAAATGTCCTTAGAAAGGATGAAAGAGTGGACTTGTGGGCTTAGGAGGGAAGAGAGGTTTGGGGTGACAGCCAAACAACCTCCAGCAACACGTCCAAGAGCAGCATGACAACTGCTCATTGTACCTTGGGCATTGGGCCAGCAGCACAGAGCTTCTCCAGCTCTTCTTCCTGTGGCAGTAAGGAGGAGTTTCCTGGTGAGCAGAGCTCGGCCTGACAGCAGAGCTGCTGCTGCACAATGGCCTTGATCCTAACGTGCTGCCTTGATGCCAAAAGGGCTGCTTTGGAGGTGGTGGGCGGTGCAGGGGTGTGGGAGAGCTGCTGTGCTGGGAGCAGCAGTTGGAGAGAGGAAGGGGTGCCAGAAAACACCTTCCTCCCTCAGCCCCCACAGCTTACAGAAGTGAGTCTTTTGTCCCACTCTTACTTCCAAAGCTGCCAGCCACGGGAAAATTGCCATTGCCAGCTCTCTGCTGTGTTTTGGGGGTGCAGCCCCTGATCCAGGAGCCAGCTCAACCCCAGCAGGGCACTGGGCACTTGCTTGGCCTTCCAAAATCACTTCTCTGAAGCTGTATCATGTTTAAACTTGTATGCTTGGGCATAGGCAAAATGGGACTTATCACCTGCGTTGTTTCGTGCTGTCCCAGAGCCCTCCCATTTCACCCATGCCCGGCTGGAGCAGCCCTCCAGCAGAGTTAGGGGGCTCAGCTGGCAGCCGGGGCAGTGGGGCTGCGGCCAGCCCAGCACTGGGCTTCACCCCTTTTCTCTCCAGGTTACGAAAGACATTTAAACTTTTCTAACAGGTCACTGGCAAGACAATATTCTTAAGTCAATACTGCTCTGGGACAGAGCAAACAAGAGGGAGAGTACAGCCTTCATTATGCGTGTGTAAACCCAGAGGAAAATTGTATTTGATTAACAGCATAGTTTACTGGGAGCATGCGTACCTTCCCCCACTCAGAATTAACCCTAAAAATAAATATTTTGGGAGTAAACTCTTCAAGAGTCTGCACTATGGGGAGCAAAGAGGGATAGTCCACCGGTGGGGTTTCAGCACGTTCTGCGTGGCTTTTTTTGAAAATAGTATTTATAGGCACCAGTGTCACCAGCCAAAACAAATGGCCATTTCCCCATCACCTAAAATCCATCCTTGGCAACAGAGGAGACAGATAGCTGCAGCATCACCAGACTTTGGATGGGGATGTGAGCTTTGGGACAGTTGTGTGATTGCTTACTGCCTTCCTCTAAACTCTTAAGCAATGCCTTGGGACCAGGAGGGTAGCTGGACCCTGCTGGCTCTTGGGCTAACGGTTACAAACACCTGGGGGCTGGGGGGCCTAACTTTTAAGCTGCCAGCATGGTCACCCTGCTGGGAACCATCAGGTTTGTTTGCCAAGGTGGTTCAGTGCACTTTGGGGATATCTAGACCTGCTGTTGGGAGCTCTGCAGGAAGGTGTTCTCTACTCCTCACCTTGCTGATGGTGTAGGTGCTCCTGCAGAAAGTTTAATTTGTTCAAGCCAGCAACTCCCAGTGCCTTTGCTGGTCCTGGCTGCCTCCCAGCAGGAACTGGCAGGGAAGCAGGGGAGGGGGCAGGTCCCAGAGAGTTTCTGAGAGGCAAAAGGAGCTTTTCTCTCACAGCAGGCAGTTTGTTTCACAGGATCAGGCTTTGTCCCCCATCATCCCTGAACTTCTGACACTTCTCCTGGGAAAATCCTGCAGCAGCCAGCCATGCAGCTTGGCCTGAGGCTACAAGGGCACATGCAGGGGGGCTGCCTTTGGTCCTGAGGGGTGACCTGGGATGAAGCCATGAACCTGAGGAGGAAGAGACAAGTCCGCAAGAAGTCTCAGGGATGGATTTTAGGCTTGTCAGTGACAAACCTGCCCAGCAGACTGGGCTGCATTATATTATTTAGGTGCACATACCCTCTACTGTCTTCTGTTCTTAAATTAAAATGACATCTTCTCTCCATAAATACATGTTTCCTTAAACTCCACTTCAGAGTGCTTGTAACTAAGAACATTTGTCCTGTTAAGATGTCCCATGGAGATGCAGAAGTAAAACCAGGTGCAGTGTTAGAAGTCAGAGTCAGGACTGGAACAGGTTGCCCTGAGAAATTTTAGATGCACTGTCACTGGATGTGTTCACAGTCAGATTGGACGCAGCTTTGAGCAACTAAATCTAGTGGAAGATGTCCCTGCCTGTGGCAATTGAACATGATGATCTTTGAAGGTCCGTTCCAACCAAAACCATTCTATGGTTCTATGATCGCTTATGAAATGGGAGGTTTCGTGGTTCACCAAAGGTCCCTCATTCACCCTAGGGGTGACTGCAGAGACCCCAGCACTCCCTGAGGAAGCACATCCAGCTGCCTTGGCTGGACACACACAGGTAGCCAAGCACATGGCCACAAAACCAGGAGGGAGCCTAGGAATCAGACAGGAGTATCAGTGGGTCTAGTCTCCAGAAACCAGATCAGCAGATCCCAATCACATACATATCATGGGTCTCCTGAGCTTTTGTGACACAGGGAAAAGCTTGAAGATGGCAACATCCAGGCACCTTTCTCAAGAAATGCTGTATTTGCTGAGACAAGGGAACCTGTCTGGTGATTCTTGGGTAAGGTCTGAAGACACAACCATGTAAGAAGGTGTCATCACTGGGTGACTGTCCCTGCTGCATCAGCTCTAGGTCCCTCACTCTTGAGCCAGCTCAGCACACACCAGGTGGGTGGACTGCAGACAGTCAGGGATCATGGCAATACCATGCATTCAGCATTCACATTTACTCCACGCTCTTCTCATGGCAAAGAGGCTGCAGAGGAGGAGCACACAAGAACTTCTATTTTCTGCACAATGAGAAGAAACAGCTAAAAGAGCTGGTGGACTTGAGCTGACACTGTTCTCTGCTCTGGTGCCTCTGGGCCAGGCTGGGCCCTGCTGCCCCAGGTACCTCTTCCCAGACCTGGATCCTCCACTTGTTCCTCTCCTCACCTGGTGCCACCAGCATTGTCCTGGCCCTGCAGAGCAGCAAACTCTTACCAACAATCCTCCAAGCCACTTGCCCATTTAGATTCATTTCAGTGCCAGTGCACAGCTGGTGTTAAGGGCCAGGGCTCATTCCTAGCTGCAACTGATTTCTATCTAGGGGTATTTATGACCAAGCACATGCAACCACAGAGCTGGCTTGCCCTTCTCGCAGGGTCCTTGTACCATCCCTGAGTTGAGGGTCTGACAAGGGGAGTGAAAAGCAGCTGGAATTTTGCACTTTAGCATACACACTGGCACAGAATGGGAAAACATCCACCTCCTCTAATGATACGCTGTTGTTTCCAGTGCAACTTTTATAACGACTGGTGACATGACAATGACTGGGATGGCTTAAGCTTCCCAAATTCTCTAAGTGCTGCTTTCACCTTCTGCATGCATTTCAAGCTCTCCCAGTTACAGCAGCTGCAAACCAAGCAGTGATGAGAAAGGAGAGGCTGGAAAAGAGAAAATCCTCAGGAAACAAAAGCCATTCCCCAGAGAAGATCAACTCCTTTCTGTTCCTCCATCTAGATGCATTTAAATGCATCTGCTACTTAATTGCATCTTTAAGAGTCCCAGCCCTTCCCTGGTAATAGTTGCTAGAGCATTGCTTTTGACAAATGATGGGGAATCAGGGTCAGAGGAGCCAAGAGCACCAGGTGGCATGTCTGAGAGAAGCTCCATTACCTCATAGTCTCTTCTGGCTAGACATCTGGTGAGTACGGGCAATGAACATTATTATTTCCAAGAAGTGTGTCATCGAAGCATTGCTCCGCATTTATTTATACTGTCAGAAATAAGCCACCGGAGAACGGTGCCAGCTCTAAACAGCAGAAGAGGTTGAGGAAATGACAGTTTGGTTGCAGTATTTGGGGTGAGGAAGCAAAACTTCCTTGCTGACAGCAGCCAACCCTCTCGTTACACCAACCTGTACGACAAGGGTGTTTCTGCAGCTGCAAACCAGACAGCATCACTGCAGGGTCCTGCTCTTTCTCTTGCTAGACCAGATGGTCCCGATCCACAGGTCTCAGATTTGCCTCTTTGCCATCATCATGCTCACAAATCCCTGGGACCCATCGCAGCACTTCCAGGCTTTGAAGCAGTATTTTGCCTTCCAAACAGCATATTGCTGGGCTCTCTGCAAAGGCAAAGGCAGGATGCCATCTAGAATAAGTAACATGCGATAAGATGGGCGCTAGTCAGGAATGAGAGCTGCGGCTGCCCATGCAAATTGAGCAGCCATACTCCCTCTATTTTTGTTTTGTTTGAGAACTAATCATGTCTGCAGAGAGGAATTTGTCGGGCTTTGTCTCCGTAGCTATGGAGAGGGATGTTGCCCTATCCTTGTGGGTTCAGGGTGCTGGTGAGCGGGGAACCTGGAGTCTCAGGAAGTTCTGCGCTGAGCTTGGATGCCCCCTGACAGAACCCACCACTGCAAAGCATTCCCACCATAAAACACTGTCTGTATGTCCTGTCGTGTGTCTGACCATGCAGTAATATTTTCCAGTGTTTGCAGAAGGAACTACTGCATACGAGATACAGATAAGCAACTTCAGTGTTTTCGGTGGTGAAGCTCAGTCTTTATATCCACATGCACAAAAAGAAAGAAGTGTTGAAAATGATAATTTTCAGGAAAAAGTGCAATTTGTCTCAAACTGTGAAACAAACAGAAACTAATTTCTGTCTGTATGTTTTTAGTAGAAATGACACCTGAGATGTCCCTCTCCAGGCATTGTCTCTGCTCTGACCTTCTAGGATAATGTAATAAATACTGAGCTTTCAGCAGAGCTGTTATAAAGATATTGGCATAACTCCCGCATCCCCTGGCCAAGATTTCTGGGGGTTTGGCTCTCTGCAGGCCCTGATGATCCTGGAAATGAAGAATTAAGGGGAAGGGCCAGTGCAGGTGGGGCAGCAGCCTGGGGCTGTGCCCCAAAGCCAGTGCATGGATCCATCCTCTGAGAGGCTAGGGAGTGAGTTTCTGGCCACACAGTGCCCCAGCAGGTTCATGGTGCATGAAAAGGATTCAAGGGAAACCACAGCAAATGAAAGAGCAAAATCCATTTGCCGCAGCCCAGCTGCCCCTGGCAGGGCACAGATAGGAAGGGGGATCAGGCCAGGCTCTGGAGATACCGAGCTGTTTGCTCAGGAGGGAGGTCAGTGCAACTCTTCTTGTCCCAGGGATCAGGCAAAGTCAAAAGCAAATATCGCTGTTCAGCATTTGCAGGAAGGATTGGAGACTTATTTTTAACATGACTTGAAGGGGATTATTTTCCTGTAGTTGTAAACCAGGGAGAAAAGGTCACAGAGACCATGGGGTTACAGGTTGTTTTTTAAATTCCAGTTTTTCCACACTGCATAAGCCTTTCTGCCACCCTGATGCAGAACTTCGAAATAGAAGTTCAGTACCTGCTGTAGTAGCAGGCACTTAAGCAAAAACACCCCAACCCAAAGACAGAAAGAAACTATCTAGATCTATCTCTTAATTGTTGCATGATTTCTAGGCCCGACTGCTTTAATGCTATGACAAATATGTTTCCTTCTCTCTGCTTAGGTATAGTCTCTGGTTTTGATACCATGAGCATCACAGGTTTTGAGGAGGTTGTCTGGTGTGGGCTCAGCTTTCACAGATTAAAAAAAAGAACAATTCTGAATGTTCAAAGGAAAATTATTAATGTCAGTTAATGCAGTGCTGCCTCCTGATCTCTGCAGAGCCACCAAGCTGCAGAGCTGCTGCAGAGGTGAGCTTTGAACATCAACTATTTCCTATTCAGCACCAAGGGCTTCCTCACCTCTTCCCAGCTGCTAGGCTTACAGCTACTCTTGCTGTGACAGGGGGCACCTGGAAAAACTAAGGGGGTGACAAGTCTCTCTATGGATCCAGGTCCTCCCCATGGGCACTGGAGCAGAGAACTGCCTGCACATTCCTGCCTGCAGAGGCTGGCAACAGCTCAGCTATCCTGCCTGCAGGGTGACATCCCCAGTCCCACTCCCTTTGGCAGCCAGTGGTGGGCCACCCAAGGACAGTGGCTTTTCCAAGCCACCTGTGGCAGGTGTCATCTGTCTGCTGTGATGCAGGAAGAGTCATATGAAGAAGCTGGGAGTGCTGGGATGGAGTATGCAGACAATAAAGGAGGTAAAGCTGGAGGAAGCTAGTGTTCAAAAAGCAGTGCCTTGGTTTCTTTCCTTTCTCCTTTTAGACAGAGAGAGAAGTTGGGACTTCATGCTTTTAAACTTATTTCTAATACTATATTTGGATTGTCATTCAAACAACAAACCAAACCTGTGCTGCCACACCAAAGAACACCTTGGCACACAATTCATTGCAGCCCAGCTTGGCAGTGTTCTCCTGCAAAGGCCACCTGCTGCCAGGCCCACGGGCAGGAAGGCAGGGGCAGGACCTCCACATCAGCTGAAGGTGGTGGGGAGAAGAAGTAGGCTGTGGCAGACACCACTTGGAGGCACTGGCTCGAGGCACAGGAGAGAGAGAGAGGAGAGATTAGTGCTTCTAAATGGTGAAAAGGTACAGAAGAAAAGGGTGTGATACTGGGATCCTGGCTGGAGAAGAGATGTAGGGAAAAGCAGGTGTTATTGAGACCAGTTTTGCAAGGGTTGATAGTTACCCCTTTCCACCACCCCAGTTTACTTGTGATCTTCATAGGGGCATATCACAATGTCACCCTCCTCTAGGCACCTACTGCTCACACACTCCCTTTCAGACTGAAAGCAACCAGAAAACCTCCTGAGCTTGGCTTGGCTGGCATCACCATGCTGCCCATGCTTCAGAAATCTGATGGGCATGGTGAAGTTCTGAGCGTTGTGCCAGTTACAATTCTCACCTCTGGTATGATTTACCTCAATCACACACCCACCTCTATCACTAGAATGAACGCTGTAGTAAAATACAAGTCAATCAAGTCCTTGCTAGTAAATGAAACCTGTGAATTTTAAACATATTCTTGAAATTACTGTACCTTATCTGTATATACAAATTATAATTACTTGTGGAATCAACTATTTTGATATCTAGTATCTAGCCTCTAAGGCACTTGGCAAAAAGCAAACATCTCATTCCATTAGCTGTGGCTACCCAAAACTGTACCCTCTGTTGCTACACTGGCTGCAAAATCCCTTTTTCTTATGTTTGTCCTGGACAAGTTCTCTGGACTGCCAAGCCAGTAGCAGTCTCCCGCCCTACTCTGAAACCCCTCATGTTCATGAAGGCAAAAGTGTGTTGTAGGCTTGGGTCAGCTGATTTAACAAGTGAAAAAAACCCTTCTCAAATCCTAGAAAATATTTTTATTGCTTGGAGGGACAGATCTGAGAGTTTGAAATGTCATATGATCAAATAAAACATTTAGAAACTTGAAATCACAAGAACATTGTAGCTGCATATTAATTTTAAAAAAGGAAAAACATTAAGTTGGAAATACAATCACAAGAGCTATTTCTTGAACAAATATGAAGCAATAGGAGAACAAAGCGCAGTCTACTCGGTTCAAGTGTTCACTGGATAGCAAGACTGAAAAAACCTTCTATGAATTCCTGGAGCTTTTGACTCCTGTAATTATTTCCTAAATCATGTAAACTGGCTATGTTAGCTCTATTAACATTTTAGGCAAATGACCTGGAAAAATAAAACACTACAGAATAGTGTGTGCACCGAGGATAAAGAGGAGACCAAGCAACTGAACTGTTTTGACAGGACAATTTTAGATTAATTTATCATTTATCTGTAACAGGAGTTGCCTTTAGCAGTAGTTCTTGCAAACTGCAAGGTCATTAAAGCTTTCACGTGTCCTTCTGAGCAGCAGATAATTAAAGGCATATCTAAAGCAAACTCAAAGAATGATTTTTGCATGGAAAGGTGTACCTGGTTAGCACTGAGAATAGGGGACAGAGTGAGGGCCCTCACACTGAAACGTCTCCATTTCTGCTGGTACTGGACTGACTGAAAACTACAAATCTGTGTCTACAGATGGCACAATCGCATCTTCATGTTGTTTGCAGACATTCTTTTCAGGTTTACATGGGTCTGGCAACTATGTTTCAGTTATTCTGACTGAAATCAGTCATAAATCAGACCATTCTGGAGGAAGTTCATTTGAAGTGTGGTTCTGTTCCCTAGAATAACTTCATGACTATGAACACATTATCAGAATTCACACAGAGAAAAAAAGCTTCTGCCTGCTACCATTGATAGTGATGCACAGTACTACTGCTGGAAAGTGACAGTAGGAAAAGACCCATATTAGGGTATTTCATTAGGGTCATACTTGCTCACTTATGGACCACAGCAACTTTCTACACCCCTTTAGTCACACATCAGTCATCTTGAGTAAATATGGTCACATGAGAAAGACTGTATTTCCTCTTGTATGCTGACATTTCAGTAAGACTTGTAAGATCTGGAAAGTTAAGTTTAGGTAAGCTAAGCAAAGATATCAGCTGAAGAAATACACAGACATCATGTGAGCATAACTTTGACTTGCAAATGTCCTACAGCAGAGCATTTTTTTAGATGGCTCCTTAGCTTAGTTTACAGTTTTGGCATTCAGCATATCACTGATAAGAAATATGACAGAAACTTCACAACTAATGAAGTCATACAGTCATGATACTCAGTGGAAATACAATTTTTGGCTGTTTTAACAGATCCAGAACCTAATGGACACTTTAATTACTACATTCACTATAAATGCAACAATCTTAATTTTATTTATAGCGGATATTTCATTCTGTTGGAAGTTTTCTATTCACACTTTTTTTGAGACATAGTGTGCACCAACAAACTAAGAATTGTGCACATAAGCAGACAAAAGTAAGGAAAGCATAACATGAAAATGCTCATGCTAAACTCCATAATAATAAATGGATGTCCCGCTGAAAACCAACTCTTCAGTTACCTACCTTGTTACAGCCTTACTGGCAGACACATTCTGTCAGTTAATAGCAACTCTATTGGACTAGGAAGCTATGCAGGTTTTCCAACCAAAGCAAACGTGTTAGAGCAATAGTCACTCTGAGATTTATGTCCATGTTCCTGTAAGTTTAATACCATGGCATGATATGATATGGTATGAACATAAGAACATATTCCTCTTTATGAAGCCAAGAAACACCTGAAATGCAATGCTACTTCAACTCAGATAAGCACATCTGCACTGGAAATCTGCTAGGTCCAACTGCTCATGTGCTCAGTCTCTGCTTTGCATGCCAATCTCAACCTTTTGCTGGTGAAAGTCCCTTGTTGAATCATCTAAAGACATGTAACAGACATAAAGAGAGCAAACACTATTCATGTTTAACCACTTACTGAAAAGCATAATTTTACAAAGGTAGGGAGACTTTTCAGAGATATGAATGGGAGGTAGACATAACTTTAAGGTGTTTTGAAGGCCCTTCATAATCTCCCTTAACACTTAACAAGTGGCACTTTATAACTTGTCTAAATACCAAAAATATGATGATGGTAAAATGATTATGGTCTCTGTAAAGAGATTATGATCTCTGCTCTATAAAGATAATAAAGCCAGAAAACTGAGACAGAGTTACATGAGCATATATAGGCACCTGTGAAAACACTTCTAAAAAGATAAGAACCATTGTACAGAGGAATTACTGTTATTTCCCCGGTCATCTCACATCAGATGACAGAAGGACAAGAACAAATCCCAAATACTATAACCATCTCCTCCCCTCTCATAACTAACCTGTTTTTCTGCATCACTGAAACACGACTGTATTTCAAACACAAGGAAACTTTGTCACATGTAGTCCACACCCAAGAAAAACAATCGTAAACTCCAAGAGAAAGCATACGATACTATGACACAATAAAGTTAAAATTTCAAGTTGAAGTTGCTATAAGTGATCTTTAAAAAGTCCTCTTGAAATAATAACTTAATTCAGAACAAACCTTGTGCTGTGTAAAACTGGAAATGTTTGCTAAACATTATATTTTTTTTTTAATAAAAAAAGAAAAAATAGGTAAAGGGATTTTCAGAAAACTTAAATAGTTGACAACCTCTCCTGCCAATCAGAATGCTCAAATTATTGCCTCAAAGTGAGTGGTTCATATCTTATCAAAAGCCATTAAATAATTTTTATCTTATTCTAATAATAACAACAGCAAGTTTGCTTCTGTCTTATTTTCACGGACCTTTCCTTTTAAAGGCCTACAACTTAGTGTTCACAACTTAAAAATTATTTGTAAATACATAAAAATAAAGCTTAATAGTAAACAATATAAAAAATGATAAATTTCAAAATCATTAGATTGTTATTGAAAAGTGCACTACGATTAATCTGCAGGTCAGAGATGCTTTGATTGTAGACATAATTTCCATGATTAACTCCTCAACCACATTTTTTGTCTTCTTAATTAAATGAGAAATCTTTCATCCACCAAGGTTTTGGATGCCAAATTCTTCTGCCCAAGTGTATTACGAATAAACCTAAATATCTAAGAACATTTTAGAAAAAAAATGTATTAACAAAGAAATACTTAAAACAGTATGTTTCAGTACCCAACATAAAATAACTTCATATTTAAATCATAAATAATATGAGTGAATTAGATGCTTAACTCTCCTTAGCATTTTGGAAACATTTTCCAATATCTTTCCTCCCTGAAATATGATATAATTATGTGTGATTAATTTTAGCAGATATTTGTGTTTTCTGTCGAAAGTTATTTGTAGCCTCTTAATTTATGACAGGCATGTGGATAACAGTGATTTTTCACAAGCCTATTTGACAAAAAAAAAAAAAAGCCCAACCTATTTTATAAGCTCTCAGTAAAATCTTCTATCACCATATACAGTTAACATACTGCTTTAATTATCTATATGAACTATATAATTACATAAACTTCCATATTAACCCATATTTAAAAAATCTTACTTTGTTCTTAAATTGAAATTTACCTCTTGTTGCAAATATGTTAGAATAGCTGCTAAAACAAAACTTTGGGAAGCCAGATCCACAATGGAGAAAAACAGGATATCAAAGATAAGCAGTGTTGTCTCATTCCCATAATAGAGAACATCACTGAAAGAGTGTCCTTCATCTACAGAAAGAAAATAATTTTTGAGAAGTGACTATTTCTGTGAATGGCAAGTTTGTGGAGCTCATCACTCCATGCTGAAAGAGCTGATAGGAAAAAGGAAAGTCTGAGCAAGAGCCAATTACAGCATTCTGGGGCATCATAAGAGATAGTTACGTCATTCTATTTAAACAAAATAATACAAATCTTTTCACTTACAAAATGGCTTAATACTGATAGAACCCAATAGGAAAAGCCCACATGCAACTTTATTCACTCCTGAAATCTCAACAAGTTGTTTAAAAAAAGGTTGCTTTGAACAAGAAGCAGATATAACTTCCTTGTCACTGAAATTTTTAGCAAGTGTTAACTCTGGCCCCAACTCAACAAAGTAATAAACCCATATGCTTAAAGAGCTTAGCATTATCTTTGTTCCTTGGCTAACAGTTTCCCAGAAAATGGGTCTTTTAAACTTAAAATAGTTTCTTCATAGCCAAAATAGTCTGGACCCCTTAGCACTTCTTTGTTTTGTCACAAAGCATCACTTACAAGAGAAAAGAACATTTAAAATAAACAATTACACAAAATACATTCTTTTCCCTTTCTATTTTTTCAGAAAAATGTCTAATGCAAGTTTTATTGGAAAGACCATATATTCATCACAAATTCTGTATGTCCTACTGCTATGAAATCCTGATTTGTATCTAAACTTCTGGGAATCACAGCAGCCTAAACCATCAAAAATATATTTATATCAGTGCTTATGATTATAAACTTTGAAACAATGACAGTCAAAAGATCAAACCTCTGTTGAACACTGCACAATTTGGAGATACCATGCCATGTTTATACACTTAATTCTCACTCAAACATTGCATACGTGACATTATTTATGTCTGAGTAGACCTGGGGTTTAGAACAGGGTTTTGGAATGACTGATAATGCAAAGCATGGAGTCACAGACTGTGGCTGAAGAAATGGACACTCTATAGCTCAGGAACTGAGGAAGCAGACTGGTATCTGGGCTAAATTCACAGCTCATATTTCATTGCAGTGTGGATACTGGTCCCCAGACCACATCTATTAACAGGAGACCAGGACTCAGGGTTTCAGAACCTTTGAAGTGGAGGACTTAACATTGGATTGAAGATTCCGGTGATGTAGGTATTGATCACATGGCAGTAACTATGAATAGGTTAAGGATTTTAGAGCCGTGGTGTTTCACACCATGAATCTTCTAGGGCTTCCTATTTAGGAACCTAGATTGAGATATGGTCAAGAACTTTCACACATGTACTGGTCACTTGGACCCAGCATGGGCTTGGGATTCAGGATGATGCACTGGAGAACCCAGGTCTGACTGACTTTGCATACATCCAGGAACCAGAATCAGAACTGGTGTCATCCCTGTTTCTGCTGGAATACAGATTTTTGCTGTAGGTATTGGCTTAAAAAGCTTCAAAATAAAACATTCAAGAACCCAAATTACTTAGTGGGGTCTGCAAAGATGAGTGGTGTATTAACATAAAGTATTCCACTAGAACATCCTCATTGTGATCAATATCCTCTGTAAAGAAATTGTCTTTCTGTACTTTTAGTTGCTCTGTAACAAATTTGGCTCTCTATTAAAAAATATTATGGAGCCAATTAAATATTGTGAGTCTTCTTTCCATTTACAAAGTGGATACTGGATCTAAATAGCAAGCCAAAGGAGCACTTCATAAACAGGTGCATGTTTCTACACAGTGTCCTCTCACCTAAAAGGGAAAACATTGCAGTCAAATGATGAATTATAAATAGGATTGATTTCTTTAACCTGAAGAGCTTCTCTTAAATACCTCCCTCACAAGTGGTTATTTAATGACCCCTCCTGCTATAAAGTCCAGCTTAGACTGTAAATCCTGGGAAAGAAATAGACACAGAAACGTACATACTTTTAACAGTACAAATACCAAGTCACAAATCTTTTTACCATTGTAAAAAATACTTTTCTCTATTGGTTCCATGAACTCCATGCCAAGAATGCGTTCAAGCAGCAACTTATCTTTAACAATATAATCCATTTCTTTATGAACCTATAAGAAAAAGAAAAACAATACTTCTTGGTTTATGGTTTTGAAGAAAAAGTACTTGCTTCAAAGTGAAGTACAGCAACTTAGACCTTTATGAATGAAAAAACCCACTGGTCTATTCCAAGACAAAAATAAGTGCATAACAAAAAAGGATTTGTCATTTTTTTAGAGCAGGCAGCACCCCAGTATTTTTTTCGAATGAAGTACTGTTCTAGTTGCCATAAAGTCTTTAACAACAAGTGTTTAAGCACATATGCTTAAATAGAAATTATAGTCTTTCAGATTTAAAATTTTTAGTCTCTACTTACTATAATTATATTTTCCTTAACATTGTAATGCCCATATACATACGTGATCAATAAAAGAACCGAGAAATTTGTTCATGGTGTTGTATGCCCTTGTGCTTTGTTCAAAAGTGTTTGCAGATGAGTCCAAAAGCCTGGCAGGACCACGTTTCTGAAATATAACATGACCATGACCATGACCCTCAGTGGAAAATTTATGTATTTAAAATAACATTTACAGAATACAAATCTCTCACTTACTCTTGTCAGGGTTTCATGAATCCTGTCATAGTGCAGTCGCATTTTTCTTGAAATGGAGATCTGAAATGTCTGGTCATCTGTATTTGGTAACAAGCCTCTCTGACTACATAGATTTTCCTATACAATTAGAGCATTTGTAAATTAACATTATGAATGTCATTCATAGCTCAAAAAACCTCAAAAGCTTTTCATTTCCTCTCTTTCATGCACACACAGTACTTAATATCTCTAAATATTGAAATCCACTTCACTCTACTACAGCAAGATTTTCTTAGGACATGAAATCCTGACCCCTGCTGTCACAAAGTCATATTCCTCTTCACCTGTGTTCAGTCCATTACCTTTTAATAAATGTTTTGACATTCGCTCTGAAGGCTGTTCTTTTATGTTTATCAATTATTCTACATTTGTCCCGCCTCTTTTTGTGCTTTGGATTCCTGACCTTTTCCATATGTTTTTCAGGTCACATTTAGTAAATCTCAAAACCAGAAAATTCAACAACTCCACAGGGAAAAAAATGCTTTGCCCCAAATTATATTCAAATAAACAATTAGGAAAAAAATTATAGAAACACACAAATCAAAAGTATTATTAAAAAGATTCCTCTACATTTCAATACTTGAGATTTAATTTTCACATGGCTATGGTTTTTTTTCTGACCACTTATCATTGAAATAACAAGATCATATGTCTAAGGTACTTTCTTCCTACTTGTTCTGACGAAGATGCAAGTTGTCATGAAAGTTAGTGGAAAGAGCTCCAGTCTTGTATTAGATATTTGACATTTGTCTGATCTTGCAGCAAAGATACAACATGCAACAAACTAGAAAAAAACTTAATTAAATTAATTTATGTAAAGGATAGGTTATTATCACCACAGGAGAAGAGATGGAATAAAATAATTTCTTGGAAGTGTAGATGTTTCTTCATTAAGAGTTTTTCAGATTTGTCCCTTTAGGAAAGCTTTTTTGTATGCATCTTTTGGGATGTGGCCATGAGCTTCAATATCAAAAAGAAGGTTCTCAAATACATGAAAAAACTTTTTAGAAAACCAGGAATTTTATACCTATGAAATCTGAAGAAGTAACACAGATGAGGTAGTGAAGAAAAAGAAAGATGAAGAGCTAGTTAAAAGAACTATTGAGTAATATATATACACACCAGCAGCTGGTTATCTTTTAAGTATCAGGACTTGGTGCAATGAAAAGCACAGGTGTAGATCCATAATGCAAAGGTGTAGGGATTTTTTTATAAAATAAAAAATTAGAGCAGATGTAAACATTAATACTATTACTTACTGCTTCTCTCTTTAGGTTCATATTCATTTCTTCCATATTGGTATCTGCATGTCCATGCACTGAGCGACCATGGATATAATAACCAAAGCAGCTGTGTGACAAGAGAAACACTGAAATCTAAAAGGTGTGAAGGAAGAGAAGAATACTTTAATTAAACATTATCATTTTATTTTTAAATTTCTGAATTCACAGTGGAGATCAACAAGACCAGGCATTTTACAAATAGAAAGCAGGCAGGTACCAAACTAAATATGTCAGAAAAATATTTAATAGCTCTTCTACTGATTAGTTTTATCTATGTTTCACTAGAAATGCACAACAGCTTCGAGTTCAGTTTATCAATGGCAAGGATCACCACTTAGTTCCACAGAGCCAAAAAATTAAAGCAAAGTTACTAGCTTTTCATTCAAAAGTTATTTCTGTGATACATAATTCATATGCATGATTCCAGCTGAACTCCTAGGAGACTGTATTTAATAGAATTTAATTCAGTATGATACAATGATTATATATCACATAAGCCCCCTAATTAATTCTCTCTACAACCTGTGCACTACCTGGGTGTTTCACAAAAGAGGAATAACCAAGGCTGGAAAGGTGGATAAAAGGGGTTAATCTCTATACTTTTACAAAGTTCTTGTCAAATGAGCTAATCCAACCTGTTCTGAATATACTCTTCTTTAGTTAAAAAGGAATTCCTGTAGTACAAAGCTTCAAGACCAATACTTAAACTATAGAAAGAGAAGTAGTTCAGTTGTAAGTGAAAATGCATGAAAAAGGTTATAACTGTCCTAGAGGGACAACCATGAAGGGCAGCAGTTGAGGGACAACCACAAGATAGAAGCAGAAATTGAACATTTAAATATTAAATAAAACCAAGACATCTGTTTCTCCAAGATAAAGGCACTAAAATGCAAACCAGCAGACAAAACAGCAGCAAATGGTTCCACACTTATTTTCTGTCATAATTTGTTACTTTGTAATTCTGTATGAGCATATGTAACCAATTGAACTTCAAAAAAACCCCTACAAATCAGAAGTCTAGAAGAAGCTATGGTTTCAGAATCTTTTTCCAATTAAACTTTAACTGAAACCTCCTTCTAGATTGTACCAATAAAGTGAACTGAAAGAAACATTGACTTTGGCTATTAGCTAGTAATCTGTGATTTAATGAATAATTATTCAGTATTCTTAAAATAATCTTATGTTGTAGTGGGTATGGCTGAGCTGATTTTCCCCATGGCATGCTGCAGTACTGGGAGCTAGAGGATGTTGATAACACACCCGTGTTGTGACTAGCAGTGCTCACACAGCACCAAGTCCCTTTCCAACATTCTCTCCAGTAGGATGGGGGGGGCAAGATCTGGGAGGGGATACAACCCAAACAGCTGACCCAAACTGACCAATGGGATATTCCATACCATATGACGGCAGCTCGGCTATAAAGGGAGAGGACAGGAGGAGGACGGGGGTAGCATGTTTGGAAGATGCTTGTCCTCCAAGAAACCGCTCTGCGTTGTGGAACCCTGCCCCCCGGGACAGGCCCGACACCGCCTGCGGGTGGGGAGGAGAGAATAACAGCTCTCTTTGCTTTTGCTTCGTGCACATGTAGCCTTGCTTTCTTTTTCTGCTGTTCATTAAAACTGCTTTTATTGTAACCCACGTGTTCTTTCATGTTATTGTCTCCCTGCTTGCCCTGCTGACAGAAGTGGGGTGGGGGGTGATAGGAGGGCTTTGTGGGCACCTGGTGCCCAGCCAAGGTAAACCCACCACATATGTATTCTACTAAAAATGCCACTGTACAAATGAGACAAAGAAATACTCACATTGCTCACGCAACACAAATCAACAAATTGGCTTATCTTATCTTCAACAAATCTTTCATAGAACACAGAAAAAAATATAATCTGAAATAAATCAACCAAATTTTCTTCTATTAGTTCATCACATTTTACTTTATTACGCAGTCAACAGTTAACACCCACAAATTACAGACTTCTGTAGTGGCCACCATTGTATTGGACTCTATGAAATGGGATCGACATCCTTCCTCTATGAAGCAAAGTTGTAACAACAACCTGTCTTTTCATTTTGCACTTGGGAGATGCTTCAAAGTTGTTTAAAACAAAACAATCATACTTTTCAGAGTATTACAATTCAGACTACAAAGTAAGATGTCTCAGAGCTCAGAAGATTACTTTTGAGTTCTAATGGTGTATCATGCTAAAGCAGCTAAAATTCTAGAACAAGTAAAGCAGTTAAGAATATACCCCATGTTATGTAGCACAAATGGCCTAGTGATATATTCTAGCTTCCAAGAACCCCTGAAAATGGTAGTTCAGTATGTCCTGTGCTTCACATACCTGTAAGAAGGCAATGGCTAACCAGAGTGCAGCAGACACACCAAACCTTAAAATGTGGCTCCAAGGAGCTATGTAACTCTCACTGCTTCTTGTAAGACTGGAAGAAGAATCCATTAAAGCCAGGTTTGAAAATCCCACCACCTGAAGAGATGAGAAGGTCAATAAAACAACATGAGAAAATGAATAGTATTAATTATGACCCTGTTGTTTCCATCATAACAGAAAGTAAGTAGAAAAAATTAGGAAAAATGGACCTGGGAATAGTAGCATATTCACTATGATAGAGCCAAATTGTGTGATTCAGTGTTATTACTAAGAAACATAATTAAAAACATAAACTTTACGTATGTGTTGATACATAAATTCAAAAACATATGCAGCTAAATCTCACAAAAAGTCAAAAAGAAAAACTCCAAAAATTCTATTGTTAGACTGCATAGGGATATTATTTCTGCCAAATTTCACCTTTTTGGTCCAATATATTCCAATGTTAAAACAAATTTTTTATCAGTTTTGCAACTGTAAGAAACTATTTTTCTGCTTGCTTTATTGAACAGAAATATATTTCCCTGCACTGTCTTTATGGGCGAATCTATTTTAAGCAAACAATCTAGAAAAAGTTACCAAATAAAAAAGATGAGAAACATTTGAAACACTTAAGAGGCGAAAATTCTGTGAAAATCATTCAGAACTGAAGCTGCACCAGAAATATATTTGTGGTGGGTTGACCCCCACCACAGTGGGGCAGGTAACAGGAAAAACAAAAGCAAGAAGGCTTGTGGGTCAAGATAAGGACAGTTTAATAAGCAAAGAAAAGGGAAGAAGAAGGTGAAAAAAACCTCTGTGATAAGTGATGCAAATGCAGTCACTAACTACCACCCACAAGTAGACTGATGCCCAGTCAGTCCCCAGAAAGTTCCTCCCCTCCATTTTTATTGCTGAGCAAGATGGTATATGGTATGGAATACCCCTTTGGTCAGCTGGGGCCAGCTGTGATGGTTGTCTTCTCCCAGCTTCTTGTGCAGCCCTTGTCTGTTCACTGAGGGCCTTGACACCGTGCAAGGGCTGTTCAGCAACAGCCAAAACACTGGTGTGTTATCAGCCCTGTTCTTGCCACAAATCCAGAACGCAGCACCCTATGGGCTGCTATGAATAAAATTTACTCTATCCCAACCAGACCCAGTATAACATCAAAAAGCTTAGTTTTGCTGCCAGAGTGCTCTCTGCACTAGCCATGTAATCAACACTGCCATGGTGACCAGTGCCAACCAGCAGCTGCTCTGGTGCCAGACATGGGGTCTGAGGGCAGGGAGACACCTTCTTCTATGCTTTCCAACTGCCTCCAACTATTATTTTTCCTGGCTTGTTTTCTACTGCTATACAGCCATGATTAATGAGAACTGAACAGTCACTTTATCAAAACTGCTAACCCAAGAAGACAGGTTTTGAGGAATCCATAAGTTCCTCTTGTAGTGAGCAGCTGATTGCCATATCTACCCTGTGCATTATACTTCTAGGGAAACTACACGACAATGAAAGTGATAAAGATCATCTGAGGTTTGCACAAACATCGATTTTAGCCTATTTAGGTATCTTTCATTACTTTCTCTACCATCAGTGGCAAGAAAGTGATTCTTCAGAGGGAAATTCATAGCAGGGCTTATAGAGCAAGATATTAACCACCCTCTACTAAGAGTAGCCTCTCCCTTCTAGTAATAACAGGAGCCTACAAAGAGCAACCAGAGATTAGTTAGTTTGGGGAATACATGCTCTTTTTTCTCCCATCCCTTCCTTGTAACATGGCACGTAAGTGGGTCCTGGCCTGTATTTACTAACAGTAAAAATACCGATGTAGTGAATGAGGTAAGTTTGGGTTTTTTTATGGTATATAATTTAAAAGTAAAATGGGAAATTTTAAAACCCGGAAATTTTAAACCCCAGAAATTTAAAACTTAATAAAAGTATTAAAAATATATAAAAGAACCCCACATAAACAACTATATATACACTACACACTTTAAGAATACTCAAAATAAAAATACTTACCAAACTACAGGAGAAACAAACCAAAATGTTTTTGAAAAACTAAAGCACGATTTCTCATACATCTGTAATCTGTGGCTTGTGTTATGCCACCAGGAACAGAACTGGCATATTTCATTTTCTGCTTTATAAAAGGTCACTATAGCAAATTATCAGGAAGGAAGCTCAGTTCAGACAAATATGAAACCAGAAATAAAGCTGTAGGCTATGTCAGGAGAGAGCCAGTAGGCAAATAAAGAATTGAGTGTGTACACAGATTTATCAGTCTCTTGAGCTATTCAGGGTAACTCATTACCTTAAAAAAACCCAAACAAAACTAACAAAGGTCCCTAAGGTAATTTAAGGTTGGCTTGTTTTTTTTTTAAGTTTCACTTAATGAAATATTGCAATGATCTATACATACATACATATAAATTAAAAAATGTATTAAAATAATGATTATACTAAGTTATATGTTTTCAAGTGAATTTGAAGGTCATCTACTATTACTACAAAGAATGCAAGAATTAAAAACTAGACCCTTATATTACACTCTGGTTGTGAATCACAAAAAATTTAGTAACAGTAACAATAACAATTGTACTAATAATACCTCCAAAAAGAAAAGAACTGCAAGCACTTGAAAGAGGGGATTTATCTTCCTCAATGTCTGAATTTCATTCCATTCATTTGCTATAAAATATGTCCTCCATATGCTCACAGGTGCAGCAGTGCTCTTAGTAACACCTTCACCTAAAACAAATACATACAATAAAGCTCTGAAATTTATTACTTGAGAGTAATATCCAAACTTAACCAAAACTGTTTATACAAACAAGCATAGTTTGAGTTACCTTCAACTGCTTTAAGAACTTTACCCTTAGGTCTCTCCCAGTCAATAAAGAAAATATCTATAGTAAGTTGTGAAACCAGCAATTGTAAGAATTGCAGAGCCTAAGAAAGAAAAAGGAGAAATACAAGAAGTAAGGATAGCAACAACATATAGACAAAGATGAAGAAACAGTCATTGCACGTCATTTGTTAAACATAACAAGTAATATACCTGACTCTACTTAAGACTGCAACTTTGTTACCAACCTTTTATACTTTACTTTAAAAGCTTGGAATAATAGTAAGATATGTGATGAGGTCCAAAATTATGAAGAAAATACAGCAAAGTTACAAATTCAAAAAATTTAACTGTTTTCCCATATCAACCATATTATGAATTCCAATTCAATATAATACCCATAATTAATAAGATACTTTTATGTCCCATGAAGACAGAATACTGATTCTACAACTGTGTTTGAATAGAATTCTTTTAATCTCTCTTCTTTTTAATCAGGAACTAACAGCACTTATATTCTGCTTTAAAAGAAAGCACTTGATTTCTTTATATGATGTTATTTTCTTTGGGTTTCTTTACACCTTTATCCTTGAAAGAAAAATTTTCAGTAGATCATCTTCCTTAGACATTTGTTCCCCTATAAAGATGCCACAAAATAAATTTATATGAAAAATCACTTAATGTTTAGAATAAAATAATTGTTAATATGTATACACTAAAATGAACTGTACAAGATTTTTAAAAACAAGCCTACTGAAAATATCTAGAAGCATATGTTGAAATGTCTTTAATGCCTGAAGAAAAAAATATTTACCTTTAAACTAAACGCACATGCTATGTAGGTAACAAAACCTTCTTCTTGAGATGGAAGTGGTAAAAGGACAGAGACAAACTGCTGACCCTATAATTGAGAAGTTACACTGAAATAATATGGATGGCATATGTAACAGCATACTAAGTGCTTAGGAATGAATAACATTTTGCAGAAAAAAGATAATATTTAATGTGCAATCACTTTGAATTTGTAAATATTTTAAGTGCTATTAAGCAAACTGCAAATGCAATGAATACTATGGAAAATAAACAGGTGCACACAAAAATTTAAGCACACAAAACAGAACATGATATAGAACTTGCCTCAATAGTCTGACCAGAAAAGGGAAAAAAAAAAGAAAGAAAATGATTTTTTTGGTAAAAATATATGCAATATTAATAGGTTTTCACAGCACTCAAAACTGGAAAAATACTTACTTTGAAGAACACAAGCCAATAAATCCCTGTGCCCACTGTGATGATAAAGAAAACGTTGGCAAGGTCTCCAGCATAAAACAGTAAGAACTTCAAAACTGTCTGCAATCATAAAAACACACTGTAGAGATATGTAAAACTAATTAAGCAATGTATATTTACATTAATTTAAAATGTTATGCAGCTCATACTACAGGAAACTAGCACTGCAAAGTACCCTCAAACAAAATTTTTCTACTGTGGTCATATACTCATGGTATATTCAATATCTGAAGCTCCTACGTGCTAGTCTTTGTTCAATGAAGAATTAATCTGAAAACTAAGTCCACTCAATTGATCAGAACAGCTCTGTAAATACATTTACTTTTAGCAAAAGTAATTCCTAAATGACAACAACAGAATAAAAATAAAAAATGCAAAAAACCTATTTCCTCAAGTGAACCTAACTCCAGGTCACAGTTCTATACATCTAGGCTAGAAATTATTTGAGTTTCCTTAAGAAAGAGAATAGTTATATCACAGGGATGATGGCAAAGGTCTCGTTAAAGAGAGGAAGACATGTCCCTTTTTAGGTTGCCAGCTTATTGTACCTGCAAGTCAATTATAGAGCTTCCCATACGCTTCTTCCAGCCTGCGGTCTTGAGAAGGGACCGTAACACTGCGAGCCCACCCAACACACCCAGTGCGATCTGAAGAGAATGAAAAATTATTTCCAGATATTTTTAAAAAACACAAAATAGAAGTAAATCATTACATTGACAAATTAAAGAGAAATACAACTTACATCAGTCTGAATCTGAGCCTCTGACTGATTCATCTCATAATTGACTGAGAAGGAAACCTGAATATTAAGATACAAAAAGTAAGTATGCATAGAAATTCTGAAATGCTACAACCATTATAGACAGTGGCAGTTTTCCCATTCTTAGATGGTGGGAATTCCCATCTAGGACTACCATACAAGAACAACATACATCTTTTTTTTACTGTATACATCTGGCCTGGTGTGCTACAGTGCCAGGCTTAGTGGTAGCATATGCTCTGCTGACTTTACCAACAGTAATGCTGGCAATGGATACTTGCTATCTGCAAGTTACTAGCTGTACCTAATTACAATCCTTTCAAATGTGCATAATTTTTTTTCCTTCTGAGACACCAATAGTTTGATACTTTCCCTTTTATCAGTGTTGATTAAAAGTAACTTTAATGTAATTACAGCAATATGCAAAATCATTAAGTGAGCTCTTGCGTAGCTTAGACACCAATTTCTTTTTCCAGCTTGAATGAAACAAAAATTGTCATGCAGCATCAAAATTGCTCCCTCTAGCTTAAATATCTATCTAGCCTAAGATCTATTTTGACTGTGGTCTGAAAGATTGTATAAGGAAGAAAAAGCGTTTGCCTTGGTTTAATAACTTTCTAGTCTGAGTCTTTATCACTGCAAGGCTAAAGTTAACTCAAGTATGATAATGAATCATATTTTTAATTCAGTTTAAAAAAAAGGACAAACACTCCCCAAACCAATCCCTCCTTTCCTAGACCTTGGCTTCCCAAAACATTTGTTCCTGTCAGAGCTCATTCTATCATCTTACTTGGATTTAAGTCTAAATAAGCTCAGTGTTTACAGAACTTGGAATGAAATTAATTGTATATTTTCACTTGCATAAAATTTGTTAAATACAACAAGACATCCAAAATTGACAACATCTAAGTACATCAGCTGTAGATGTAATGATGAAATAATATAACTGAAAACAGAGAAACTGAAAATAGTTGTTCCTGCCATCACCATTTGAATGAATTATATTCTAAAAACAGTTTCTGTGGTTAAATAAAGACATCATTTAGATAGGGAAGAAGTGTCTGACTAATTTTTCTACCTTTCTAATTCCCCATCTCTTCCTTCCTTCATGCAGCTAATATGGAACACAAGGAATGGTTCCAGCATTAGACACTACTAGCTAGATGTTTATCTACTGAAGATTGATAATCAGAAAATGCTACAATTTTTTTTTAAGGTAGAATGATTATTTTACTGTATTAAGCTCAACATTTTCACTTCGTAAAGCAATGTGATCTAACAAGAAAACAAAGCACAGGAATGGGATATCTGAGCTGCCACCCGTCACTGGGCAGGCAGAAGGGCAGGTAGGAAATGCCCCTTCCACATCTGCAGAATTTAGTGGCTTTTAGCAGAGGAAGATCCCACAAACTGATCTTCAATCCCTCTGGCTATGGATTTTTGGATTATTTCACTTTAATTCTTAGAGACATGCTGTAAAATAATACACAGCAGACAAAACACCGAAGGATGTTTTAGATGTATTACCAATATTTTAACTCAAACTATAGGTGACCTGGAATGTCTGTGCCATAACAACCTCCTCTTAATTCACTGCTTTAAATAAAAATACTCAATTTCTCCTATGAATTGCTGCTTTCAGTGCATCGCATAAAGAATACTTTTCCTTTTATTTTCTGGGCCTATAATTTTAATTGAACTGTAGCCTAATTTAGCATTATGCAATGGATCATAAAATTCTAAGTATTTTAAGTTAAAAAAGACTAAAGATAAATTAAAAAGAAAATACTTTTAACTGTTTTGTTTTGAAAGCTTTAAGTTTTAGTGAAGACTAAACAACTTCAACAACTTTGCAACTTCAAAACTGAACAGAACTAGAAACTGCTTATTAGATTTAACATCAAAAGTATGATTAAGAAATCAGTTCAATGAAGCTAGCACAAAGATCTCACCGTCACACTCTGGGTTTCAGGGTTTTGGACAAGCACATCTGTGTAAGCAATAGTAATCAGGGGAGGGTAGATAGTTCCTCTCTGAGTATGGGATACCAGACGAATACTGCAGAAATACAAACAGAGCATTAGTTTTCATACAGGAAATGGATGAGTTACTTGGAAAGTATTCATTGAAACTTGTACTAATAAGAAAATACTAAATGAGCAGAACAACCTGATCAATACAATGTTTGTTTCAAACCCAATGATGTGGCAATTCACGTTTTAAAAGCAACCAGAGTGTACAAAGGCATGTACACAAACACATTAAAAAAAAAAGCTGGGAAGGTTTGTTTATTTGTAAGAAAATACCTGAATCAATTTTTACCTAATGCTCACATCACAATAGCTGCAATCGAAGTAAACTCTAAAAGGTAATTTTTCTCAAAACATTACAGAATGACCTTTACTATGTGTATTTTGAATTTCTGGCATTATCCTTTTTCTGAATGGGGGGTGGGAGGAGGTTCTCCTAAGATACATCAGCTATTCCTTATTTTTTGAAATAATTTAATAGGTAATTCTCAGCAAACGGAGTTAATACATTAAATTAATCTTCGAGATGATTACTTGTATGGATCACTACTCAGTGCTACTCAGCAATCTTTTAACAAATAAGTTGTGAAGAAGAGTTTAAGGGAAAGAGAGATCTCCATTTTTAGACAATCATCTCAGAGGAAGACATCACATCAAGAAGGATGAAAAAAGGTTCTTCTAAAACATATTCCAGCCAAGACTAATCATCAGACTAACCCTAACAGGTAGTCTCAAAATTTCAATTAAATGACTACAAGCTTATTCTGGATTGTATAACAGAATAGGCAACAATTTGTAAAAGTACTGCCAGAAATAATATGGAGCATGAAATGGTCTCCTTGCATAGTCAGCAACATACATGTCAAAAAAATAATTAACCAGGGAGATTTTAGGTCTTTCCAGATGACATCTGTTTCTAAGAGGTGACCGAATTCCTGCTACCTTGCATTATGTATACATCTGATCCATTACTGAACAGTAATCACAATAATTTAACCCCCACAAGTCAATGTTACATTTTCTCACTCATCAGAACAAACTATGGAAGCTCTTGCCATTTCCACGCATGCAACGAAAAAGCAGCACAAGACATATTAGAAACAACACAATAAAACCACTTTCTTGAGAGACAATAAAATGTAGACTGCACAGAATTTGCTTTGTTTTCTATGTACTATATATTACATGCAATTAATCACCTTATTGTTATTTTGCTAGCAATCCGAATTACTCTTGGTATTTTCCCCAAGTCATTCTCTCTTCCACTTAGTGCATCCACCAAAAAAAATCGACGAGTCAGAAGCCAGTTGTTCATATTACTGCCTTTGAAAAAACATAAGTCACATAATACTCAAAAAACTAATTCAACACACACACAAAATGAATTCTACTAGAAATGATACATATAACTGTATTCAGGATATGAAATTATTTATTTTCAAGTTAAATACATAATGAAATTAGATTACTTTATCTATGTGTATCGATTGGGCCACTGTATGCACCCAAAGCTTGCATTGCACACTATCAGAACTTGTCCACAAGATATTGAATTCTTAAACCAGAAACAAGTTATGGTATGCTGTGGTATCTTTAAAAACAACTTGCTAGCAGTAATTAATACAAAATCTTTCAATTTGAAGTTATTAAGATTATTTACATTCGCAGAAATGTTACTATGGCAATCTTACCTTGATTAACAAACATTTCACTGTATTGAAGATTCAAGTTTAAAACTGGCACGGCCCAAAGATATTGTTGTCCATTGTCACCATTATATTCAAGGAACAGGTCATAAAAGATTGGATTAGCAAAATCCAATAAAATCTTTGAAAGTGAAATTTTGCACTATCAAAAAAAAAGTTTAAAATAAAAAGATCACTTTAGCCATTTAATAATTTTATCAAGTTCTGGATGCTTCTCCTACAAAATTATTCTGGATTCTGTCCCACTTCTTCACAAAAGACAAGGCATTCCAGCTATTTGCAGGCAATTACAAAGTAGTAATGATTTTACAGGAATCTCTTGGAAATGACTGCAATTGACTGGAATGGCTCACGTAGAGGAATAAGCTCTGCTAACATCTTTCAACAGATAGGAAAAAATATCCTAGCAAATTCACAGCCATAAAATTTGAAACAGCATAAATATTAATGTCAAGAAATATAAACATTGAAGTCATGGAGTACTGTGTCTGGTTCTGGGCTCATCAGTAGAAGAGAGAAAAGGAGTTACTTGATACAGTCCATCACAGGCCACTAAGATCACAGAATCACAGAATCATAGAATGTTTTAGGCTGGAAGGCACTTCTAGAGGTCATCTTGTCCAACCTCCCTACACAAGTAGGGACAGATGACTGGAGCATCTCTCCTATGAGGAGACACTGAGACTGTTTTGCCTGGAGATGAGAAAGCTCAGAGGGGATCTTATCAATGTGTACAAATATCTGAAGACAGCACGTACAAGACAGATCCAGGCTCTTTTCAGTGATGCCCAGTGACATGACCAGAGGCAATGGCCTAAGACTGAAATGTGGGATGTTCCCTCTGAACATTAGGAAACACTTCTTCTCTGTGAAGGTGACCAAATACCCATCTCTTTTCTCTGTTGAGTCTTCTGTTCAACTGAAGCTTGCCTTCAATCTCTTTATTGAATTCACTGAAATCAGGGTATACATTGAAGAGTTAACATGGACAACACAGAGGCATGGCACGATTGCATATGCCTTCTTTCCACATGAAAGCTGGCCAAAGACAGATGCAGGAGAATTATAAGTTACAAGGCAAAGTATATGACTGTCAGAATTCAGGCACTGTGTTCTTCCACTGGTAAGTAGTAACCTCAGTAAATGACAGTTCAACTTATTTTGATTACCCTATGTAGAAAACATGCTTTGTAATGTACAGTTAAATAATTTAAAAAGAATACATTTATTTCTCTTACTAATAAAGAAACTGAAATAAGCAACAGTTTCACAAGAAGTCCATCTTGCAGCATAAGACTAAACTGCAGAGATCCTTCAATATGAACTGAATTACTGATGATGTATAAAGCTGCTCAATTCAAAATTCAGAAAAGCATTTAATCTCATACTTACACTTTGTTGATAAGTTGTTCCAAATGCATAAGCTGCATTCAATTTAGTCTCGGTATCAGGACAAAGCTGAACAAAACATAATTATAATTAGGTTGATTCAAAGGTATAATTTTCTCACATGAAATATTTACAGGTACCCTCAGCAGTTTATATACTCACAACTCTCACAAAAGATATTTTTTAAGAAGAAAGGGATTGATTTTTGAAGAGTAAACATGATTATTTATTGTACTAATATTGGTGTTCTTAAGATACTGTTTTACCTTATTCATACTTGCATAGTATTTTTCAGTTCCACCACTGAAGTTGAAATATGTGGACAGCAGCATCCAACCAGGCAAGAATAATCTTTTTGTGGACTGAATATTCAATGCAATGTGCTTCCTCAAGCTGTATTAGTGGTTTATGCTAAACCCAAGAATCCCATAAGGAAAGAACTCCACATTCCTATTGTCCCCTTTCTCTTAAGCTATCATTCTCAGAGGATCAAAGTTATCAAGGCAAGTAGTAGATTTTTTGTTTCCTTTTTCAACGTAACTTTTACATTTTCTGCAAAGAACTAGTTATTCAAAGCAGAACCCAGAGAACTGGGCTGAATTGGAAGTGAGCATGACATTTGGTGGAGGGCATTATGATGAAAATCAAGTCTAAATTTACAGAAGACACAATTCTACTAGTGTACAACTGAATTTCTGGGAATTGCTACAATTACGCAATAAGATCACTTTAGCACTGTGATGTGTTATCATCATGCACAATCTATTACATTAAAAGAGGCTTCGAATGAGATACTCCTCTCCCATTGATTTTTGATAGCTACTAAAAGCTCTGCATTTAGGAAATTAATGTGTCCCAATAAACATTAAAATCTATGTCAGAATATGTAATATTCTATGCTCAGTAATTAGCTTAGTAGCTGTTTTCTCAATCATCAGTTTTCCTTAAAATTTGAGAGGCAGATAAGAGACAGCTCATCCTGAAATAATAACAAAAGAAATAGCAGTCACTACTCTTCTGTAGATACTGGAGCATTTGAAGTGACATGCTCCAAGAGTGACATAGAGAGGCCAGAAAAAGGGACAGACAATTCACAATTGTTCTTGCTAGCGTTCCTACTGTGGCCTGTCCAGGGAATTGCTAAGAGTGCCTAGATCACCACTGGACTGCTAAACAAATTCTACTCTGTAACATGTTTTGCAGCTGCCAATTTGTGCACTATTGGCTAACACATCTACATGTATTTTAATTATCTCCAGAGATGCTGACTCCACCACTTCCCTGGGCAGCCTATTCCAGTGCCTGAAAATCCTTTCAGTGAAGAAATTTTTTCTAATATCTAATCCAAACTTCCACTGGCACAGCTTGAGGCTGTCCCTTCTTGTCCTCTTGTTACTTGGGAGAAAAGACTGAACCCCACCTCGCTACAACCTCCTTTCAGGGAGTTGTAGAGAGCAAGAAAGTCTCCCCAGAGCCACCTTTTCTCCAGACTAAACCCCAGCTCCCTCAGCCACTCCTCATGAGACTTGTTCTCTAGACTTTCTACCAGCTATGTTGCCCTTCCCTGAACATGCTCCAGCACCTAAATGTCCTTCTTGTGGTAAGGGGCCCAAAACTGAACCCAGTGTTCGAGGTGCAGCCTCACCAGTGCCAAGTACAGGGGGGGACAATCACCTCCCTCATCTTGCTGGTCACACTGTTTCTGATACAAGCCAGGATGCCGTTGGCCTTCTTGTCCACCTGGGCACACTGCTGGCTCATGTTCAGCTGGCTGTTGACCATGGTAGGTTTTACATGACGAGCACTGTTCAGAGTTTTCCAATATTCCAAATTTATATTGGTCCAATGGACGAAGGCAATGTTGTTTAATTTAGACTTTTTATTTTTGTAGAGATTATCATGACCAAGAATCAAGGACTATTTTCTCTATTCTAGCTCTATAGTTACCTTATGAACTGCCACTAGTGTAGTAACCAAATTCTTGACTTTTGTCTTAATTTGTGTAAAGACAATCAAGATCTTATGGTATCAGCAAAAGATAATTAAAATAAAAAATACCTGTAAGATGCCTCCTTCCAAACTTTGCCATTTAAGAAAGTTTCCTGCTGCATCAAATGAGGCTGCAATGAATTGCAGCTTTACATCCTGATGATGAAAAAAGATAATCAATGACATTGCCATAAAGTGGACAGACATTTTAAGGACTTCTGTCATATCATTTGATGCTTCCCTAAAACTTACAGCATAATGCTTCTTTTTTTTTTTCCCTATTGATTTTATGTTTTTAATTTTGGTTTTGGTAGTTTACTCTTTTAAAAAAAGCACTTTACCACTCTTCCAAACCTTCACTGGTGACACGGAAAAAGTTTCAAAGGAACTTCTACACAGGTAGGCATGCCCTAAACTAATCAGAATTTCTATTGTATACCCGGCTAGGATCTTGAGACCTTCAGTGTTAGTAAGAATAACGAGTATTTCAGTTGTGCTGCATTGCAACATTGTTTAATTTAAAATACAATCTTTTAGAATATGGCTGAAAAAACCTATTATTTTATTTTTGTGTCAGTAAAAAAATTTAAGATAAACCATGTAACTGGCAAACAGGTTATCACTATAACTACTTACTTTGTGATTAGCTTAACTTGAATAAACTATTCCAGGTATTCTAATTTTACAATGAATCTGTAAAATAAAACACTTTACTGTCTGACTCCTTAAAACTGCGGCACTTAACAAGCTACTTAAGCAGTCCCGTCCTGATACGTGGCTTTAACACTGAAATGAGTGGTTTTCCTCCCCCCCCTTTTTTTTTTTCCCCCTAATTTGCTATAAGAAGAGGAAAAGGCTGAAGTAATAGACTTATTTCACCTCTGACACAACTCAGCTTGTAAAGATTTGTAACAGAAATATTATGGTTGATATAAATGAATTAGGGATAGAAATGCATGTGTAAGCATTAGAAGCAATAGAAAGAAAGAGTTGTGCACCACATTGCAATAATGAAGAACATTGTCCCCAGTAATAAAGCTGAGAAATGGGTTGTGATAAAACCACAGCACAGACAACTTATCAGGAAAAGACCCTGCACTTTGGCACCCAGAGAACAGCAGCAAAGTTACAGCATGTCCCATTGTACCCCTCTTTTTCCAATTAGCTCACCAGGAAAAATGACAAAAGGACCTATGTATTTCAAACAAGGAAAAATACAAAGACCAATTTTGCCTCAGATTTATGGAGACTGAAGTAAACAAGACTCTGAGGCAAAGGACAATGCCAAAACAACTATGAACTCCTAAGGGGTATAATTCTCACTGCCAATCCAGAATAACCCTGGGGACATAATGAGGACTTAATAGCTGGTGTCCCTTGTTCCTTGTGTGACACACAATTGATCCTGGTCAGGCCACTCAGGCAAGCACATCTTGGCCTTATGAGAATGTGGATATGAGAGTGTGAGCAAAACAAATGTATGAGTGAGTGAATGTGGTAGATGATAGCTCACCTGACCTTTTAAATATAGTTATACTCCAAACCTTTCTTTAAATTTAAACATAAGTTAGATTTAAAATTTAAGTATAAGTTAGGCCTGGAAGACCTGATTTGCCGTTTGCTTAGCCTGTTTAGTGGAACACATTCTCACCTTGCTTTTACCATGTTTAGGTCTGCTTTGTCTGCTTTCTCAGGCCAAGCAGCTGCAGCTTGACATGGAGGTGACAGATAAGGGAAACTGTTACTTTGAACTAAGTTGGGAAAGTGATTGCTTTGAACTGTAAATTTTGAGAACTGCTAATTGCTAAGACATTCCAGGATAAGGAAGACAAGGTCATCTTGAAAGAGCTTGACATAATAAGATACATGGGCCCTGTGAAAGGCAGAGCGTTACTACTCAGGCACAAGGGACATTATAATATTTTAATGAGTTCTGCCTTCATGTTAATTAACCTGGGAATGGAAGGGATTTGAGGATTTTAAATAGTGGCCAAAAATGGGTCTCAAGGTGGGGGAGCGTTAGGAGGAATGATCCCCCGCTCGCCCTGGCGCCAATAAAGGAATGCTATTTTCAGAAACTTAAAACTTAGTCTCTGGAAGTTTTCTTCTCCGACTGACTTCTACAGTATCAAATATAAGTCAGTAAAGTTGTCTTACCTGGAGATTTTTTACATAAATGTTGCCTTTCTCTTCCATAACCACCTAAAAATTATGTCTTGTAGAGTCACATCTGTAATAAATCTAAACTGCTTTATGTGACTATGTCCTCATCCTAATGTCTGCTTCCCTGTGTCTGCTACCCAACACTTACCTTATCTGTTCCTTTAAAACTGAAGATTGTAGGGAAATGATTTCCCTCAAGCACTTGGGATGCTAATCCTGGTTGATCACCATAATATAGCCATGGAAGATTATGCCTCCTGAAAACAATTACAATGTTTTCTCTAAAGAAACATAATGTTTTGCATCAAAAAACATTTAGAATAATAATTTACATAAGCACCATTAAAGAACGAAAGTTATAGCAAAGGCAACTTACCAGAAGGCTATTGAATGAGCAATGCCTAGCCTTGCTGTATTGACATAAATATACTGGAATAAACCACAGGCATCACTGCTTGAAGAACTCAATGAGTTCATATTCATCACACACATATTTCCAAGAGCTTGGCATGCTGTTAGATTAGAGTATGACTGCAGTGGAGAAACAGAAGAACACAGAGAAGTATTTATTTACTACTCTTTTTGGTAAGGCAGCCATAAAATTATTGCTACCTTTAATAAGCCACTCCTAAGCCCTCATTTTTTTCAGTTTATTTCACTTGCATCAGCTAGGTGGTATTGTTACAAGGGGCCTCAGGAAAGAATGCCACCAAGGACAGCAACCATGACTGGCAATTCTGGAGTACACATCCTAGGAGTGTCACCAAGGGCCTCAGGAAAGAATATAAACAAGGCCAAGATAAGGGACTTAAACACTCTACAAACAAAGAGATGGGCTAAGACAAGACCATCTATGGAAAAGGAGGCCCAGAGTTCATGGAAAGGACACTAAGAGATACCTCTTCAGAGACCACTAGGGACCACCAGAGACCACCAAAGACCCCCAGGGAAGCCTCTCAGAGACCCAGGTCATGTGCATAATGACTATGCAATTATGATAATTAGTTCCAGGAAATTCGATGCATATGTATGTAACAGAGGGATAGAAGCTGTGTCTCGTGCCAGGCATGCTCATTAGTGGAACTATCCCCCGTGCATCCAGCGCTGTAATGAATTGCCTGCTCTTTAATTCTACATCGGTGTTAAAGAGTTTTACTCCTGATTTTAGTGACAGTTTGATGTAACAGAAATGTCAAAATCTGCATTTAGAAAACAAAGTAAGAATCAAATTGTTTAACACACTTAGGCAGTATGACAAAGATGATTCCATCAAAGACCTAAGACTGACAACTACAGTTGCATGAAGCATAAATATCTTCTTTTCAGTTTTAGTGCTTTTTCTGTTCTGTTCCTAAACCATGTCATATTTATACCATTGCTCAATTTTGATAAACAAACCACTGGTATGTGACAGGCAGAAGTGATGCCCTGCACCTGTGTTTGGTGACCACTGCACTAGTGTTCGCTTGCCACCACCTATTGCCTGTGTGTGGGTCAGATCAGCAGCCACACGTTACATTCCAGCAGTGCCTCTGAAGGGCAGAGCAAGCTGAGGCAGACAAACAGCATGAACTTATGTAAGTGATGAGAGTAATCTCAGTCTGTATAAAAGAATGGGATAAGTAGGAGAATACATCTCAGAGCTATGTGTATGAGGTGGTGACAGGAGCAGTCACAAAGTTGATCTGAGAAAATACAGAAGTCTGCTGAAATACTGACAGAGAGAATGCCTGCCAGCTTGGGAACTGGAAGCATCCTTGAGAAGTGCAGCAGCTGAACACCAGAGACATCCTGAGATACTATTGATAAGCACAAAACCAAGGAACTGTAACAGCAACTTATCATCTGGAAAGCTGAAAAATAGACTGGAAAAGAGGGAAAACATTCTTAGAAAGTAGGAATTGGCAACTGCTATTGGCTATTCCAGCTGAAAGAGCAGAAAAAGAGTTTGGAAAAATAAAAACTGGTCTGAGAGATTATAAAATATCATCATCCATTGGCTGCTCGAGGTGATGTTGTCCTATGCCTCCTTATGTCTCTGCAATATAAAGATCACTTGCATTTTCATCCAAAATGGAGAGTGAATCTGTCTCTGTTAGTCCCTTTCGCTCTCTCTCACACACACACATAAACACAGAGAAAACTCCTCCTGCACAAACTTTTTCATAAGCTGTCCTTGGCAAGTTATCAGACCATTGCTGGGGATGCCTGGCTGACTTCAGGCTCTGTGATGTGGATCATCTTCCAAGTGAGACTTCATTTGTCATCAACTTTGAAGCCTCACTAAAGGGAGCAATTTGGTGAGCACTATACTGGTATTATTTTGAATAATATATACACATAGGCACGCATATAGGTCATAAGTGTATTTGCTGCTTTACTAGTGATAATTTTGTAGTAACCTGTAATATTGCAATATATGCTTGTTGCTGCTATTGGTTGCTGTTACCATTGTAATACATTTATAATTGCTTTATAAATCATAAGTACACTCCCTTTACTAACAGTAATTTGTAGTAATCTGTAATAAAGAAATGTAGGAAATAAAGACTCTGTGTGCTTGTGTATTATGGAATTCTGCAAATCCACTGTTGTGACCTCTATACACCTGTAGGCCAGGTAGCCCTTTGGGTCATGAGAGATTGTTAGAAAAAGTAGGGCTTGAGAAGTTAAAATCTGATTTTGAGGAGAGGACTACAGAAGTGAGGATGTGTGATAACAGAGTTGGCAAAAAGGAAGTAGAGGTATGTCCCCTCCACAAGTGTGCACGATTCTGTTGCTACAGCCACACTTACACCCATGGTTACTGCCACCCAGAACAACATAATGGTCAGTAACACTTGCATACATAAAGCAAAGCATGAAGCCAAAGATGGTTCTATGGTAAATCTTCTCCATCACAAAACAAAATGAATAACTGAAAGCCAAATAAGAAGTAAAGGTGAGCTGCCAATCAGTACTGGTTATGTAAGAAGTTAATTTTCTGACTGATCCCTTAATGGATATACTCAATAAGAGTTCACATCCCTAATGACTACTGCAGGATGTTTTCTTTGACACCTTGTGAAGATTCCAATCCTGGAGACTTGCCATTGACTAGCGCTCAATATTGTTTCTAAACATTCTGTATATTTATTTATTTATTATCTACTGTCATCTCAAAATAAGATTCTTTAAAAATAAGCAAGCTAACTTCCAATAATTAGAGTGCCATGCTTTTATATAGAGTATCACTTCTGTATAAAAAAAGCAAACTGCAAAAATGAATAAAACTCACCCAACATGCAGAAGCTGAGGACTGCAGGTTTTTCAGAAACCATGCTGACATCAGTGTTATACCCTGTAAAGAAGGAACAGCTTCACTGTCTTTGTTCTGACCAATTTACCCATAGCAGTCTGGAAAACTATGTAAAGAGCGTGTTTTAAAGGCATACAATTGATATAATAGACTACATGCTACTGGTTTGGATACTAAATTCATGTAAATTATTTCCCTTTTTCAGTTTCCAGGATGGCATGGATTTTCTTAAACCTAATCCATCAGAACAATGCTTGCCTGGTCTACCTATCTACATTCTATCTTGATGCAAATTACTCTGCAATCACTGTGATCAGAAACCAAACCACCACCTTTGTTTTTCAGGAATGGAATTTAAAAGACTTACTGAAAGTAAATGAGATAGCTTGAAAATGTTTTAGAATAAACACACTTACTAGCTGTCCAAAACGAACAATTGCAACTCCCTTTGGCAGTAAGCTTTCACTACCACTGAAACACAATCCCCCAGTCTGAAAAACAAAAAAACAAAAACCCAAAACAATATAGAAACTTATACACTTGTCAACATAACTTTTCTTTTTCTGAGCTTCAGTACAATAAGCATTCTTCTACTTACTAAAATGTTTGGGCTGCTGCAGTCACAAGACTTGCTTACATTGATGAATGTTTGTTCACATCTTACACACCTGTGGATCACAAACATGAAGAGCGGGCTTAAAATGTAGTGAAATATGAGATTTAGTACTTAGTGAAAGCTGATTACAGAGTATGCCTGATAACACTGCCATCTTCACTAGTTCAAACTGAAATCCCAAAAACATTAGCAATTTGGTTCTACCATCAGTGAACTAGAAAAGAAATGAATTAGTTAATTATGAAAATAAGAATTCTGTTTCTGCTTCCAATCCAAAGCCTGCTTTTCAGTCACACTAAAGCAAAACAAGCAAACCAAGCAGATGGTGATATGGACTGCAGTGAAAAAACAACATACCGAGTTTGATATGAGGTTGAGGATTTCCAATTCACTGAGTTTAAAACTGTCATCCCAAAGATACAGACTGTTCATCAGGAATATTCCATTTAAACAGAACATGACATGTTCAAATTTATCATGACAAAAGGCAAAGAATTCTTACCTATTTCCTGTCGAATCTGGAGCAGAGAAGGATTGCTCACTTCCATTACAAAGTACGCACAATGCTTCATTAAGCAAAATCCCATCAACACTTCTTTCCACTAAGTGGAAAAGAAAAGCAACTGTGATAAAATCGCATGCTGCTCAGTAAGTCACACAGGTTAACAAAAGTGTGAAAAAATAAAGTGCCTATGTAGACCTGAAATAAGTGCAAAGATTTTATTTTTTCAAAAATCAAGAGTACAACTTGCAAATAACATCCACTATAAATGCATAATCACATATGTCTATGTGCCTTGTTTATAGCTGTACATGCAGTTTAATTTTAATGAGAAATGCCATATTTCATGTCCAGTTTTGCTGTTCCTTTGTTATTTATTCTGAAACAAATTTCAAACCAAGGCTTTGCTGGAAAACTAAAACTCAAAACAACAAGTTTACAAATTACTGAAAAAAACCTTTTCATCCAAAATGGTTCATGCAAATGTCAGATTCAGAGTTTCAAAACTGCATCTTCCAGCAAGTAAATAATTTGGCAGGAGATTTCAAGTCTAATTATATAAAAAAAAAATACAAAGAGAATCAAAAGAATTACAATACTAATGTTCTTTCTACATATTAAATTACAAAATCAGCTTTGTTCTCAATATTTTATCATAAAGCCTTGGAATGTATTTTGTAACTCTCATAAAGTTTAAGGAAGATGATTGGCATTCACTTTTTTACAGATGCCTAGGAAAATTTTAAATTAATGATCTGGAAAACAGTGATTCTCAAGTATACTCTGGTAGAAATGTAACCAAAGCGTAAGTAATACTTATTCAAAGAATTACAGGCACACAGAAAGTCTTTTCCATCCTGTATCTCTGAAGAGAAAGAAAAGTAGAGCTCCCAAGAGCTTTTTTGTTTTACATCCTTGATGAAAATTACACTTTGTTTTTTTTACAATGGAAGATAAGCAAAAATATAGTTAACACAGACACTGAAATTAACAATAAAATTAATTTTCTGTGTCTATTGAAATTCATCTGCAACTATTAGAGAGTATCAAGGAAGAGGCACAGACAAAGTGAAGCATGTCACAGGAAATTACAGATACACGCACATGCCTCAGGGAGGCATGAAAGCCACAGATGCTAAAGTGCAGTAGTTTGCTTGGCTTGCTCAGGCTATTCTGTTCCACCTACTCATAGGTGTATTAATTCCTGTACTGTGAAGTACATATGCATTATATACTTCAAAACATTTTAATGGTTTTTCATCGATACTGGTTTTATTCCAGTATTAATGACTCCATTCAGTGCCAACCAACTTAAAAGAAGTGATACACCAGTATCCATTTTTGAATGTCTGCATGATAGCTCTTGCAACGAACAACAGTGCAGATTTATCTGTTCTCTTTCAGAAATGACGTTTAAGATCACAAGGAATATTGAATTTTTACATTAGACATGCAAACATATGTTAAATTTCCTTTCTTATTTAACAGAAGAGCATGTCTTGAGAAACTCAAATATTTAAAACAAGCACATGCTTCTATTTCATAACTTGCATATTTTTCCTTACCTAATATTTCATTATTAAGACATTTGCATTTTCCTTCTGAAGTCAGGCCTGTAGGGCAAATAATACAATTCCACCCATCTTGAGTAACTCCGCTCTAAAATAAAATGTGAAACTGTTATAATTTCAAAAATATTTATCAGCCAATGAAGAATGCTTGATCCAGATGTTATTACCTAGAAAATGTGTTCAGATACAACATCAATAGCATTCATGAAACTTTTAAAGATGAAAAAAAGGCTAAATAACCTGGCAAAAGTAATTCCTGCGCAGATATAGACTAAAAAGAGTGTTCTTAAGTTTTTCTGAACCCATTAGCTAATACCCATTAGTGAAGGTAAGAGTTGATTAGAAGTGGAAGGTTTAGAAAAAGATATAGAGGGTCTATTGGAAAATAAACATAACAATACATAAATAGACATATTTGCATATTAATATACAGAAGCAATGGAAACGGAGGAGGAGTTTTAAGTGAAGGTGTTTATATAACTGCATGGAATTTTGCATGTACCCAAACAGTTCCCATCCACACTTATTTTACACAATGAAGTAGCTGCACTACAGATCAATACCAGTGAGGAAAATCCTCAGGTGATACTGATGTTATTCCCTTCTCCACAATATTAATTTTATCTTTGCATAAGCCTTGCCATAGGATCAAAGACAAATGCCACCACTAGAGGAAAGAGAAAGAAACAGCAGAATGGTCAAAACACCAATGGATATTTGTCAATGTCTTTGTCTAACACAGTAAGAAGATGGAAAGAAGAGGGAAATTACCTACATTACCCATCAAACACCTAACTTACACAACTAAGCTGGTGTCTTGAGGGTTCTTCTATAGTTATTGGAGAGAAGTAAGTATTCAGGAAGGCTTTCACCCTGAAAATTTGTTTTTGCTGGAAAAAAATTATTTCTCTATTTACTATAGCAGGAAAAAACTGGTTAAATCTGGTGCCTTTGGCTCAACGCTGTGAATGTGACCCAAAATTACAGCTTAATTTGTCAAAAATAGTAGAAAGAACTGACCAAATTATAAAGATACTACATATAATTAAAGCAATATAATAGCAGCAGCTCAATTTGAAGTAAAAAGGTAAGCATCAAGGACTACAAAGATATAGACTAAACATTACAATAAGAGGATTTATATGAATATTCAAATAAGATACCTATGATCTGAAAAGCATCTTTGGCATTCTATAAAACAGTGGTCTCTAGGCAAGGATAATATAACATGAAGCAGAAAAGAAAAGCAATGGGAGGAAGTTAAACATCTAAAATATTCTTTACTTTGTCTGTGGGGTCAAATTTATAATGAAGAAATGCCTGCAAAATAATAGTAATAAACACTTCTAAAGAGAAAAAAATTACTACCTATAAGCATAGTCTTAAAAATTCCCAAGTAAAGACTGTTATGCAAAATAATTTTGAGTTACTGAAAAATAACTTGAAGTCGAGGAAATTGTAAACTTAAAAAAGCATTATTGTCATGACAAAGTATGAAAAGTTCAGTACTTACCATATTTTCTGGGCATTTTTCACAAATGATGGAGGACCCACCATTACTAGAAACCATCCTATATCCCGGCTGACATACACATGAACTACCTAAAAAAAAATAAAATATGCACTTTTAACTGATTTTTTTTTCACAGAATACTAAGAACAACTGCTATGGCCCTCAAGAGATCAACAAAGATTATCATACAGACAAATAAAACACTTGAGTGAGATGTGCATTAAAATAATCCTGCTTTCTGAAAAATGTTCATGTTACAGTTTATGCTGTAGTGAGTCTGTCTGAG
>VYZX01011722.1:0-12899 GCA_013401335.1 Brachypteracias leptosomus
AGTTTTTCTTTTCCTAAACCCCACCTGATTGCCACCCAATTCCATACCCTTTAATTTGATTTGTTCTACAAACTCCACTTGGCCAAAATTGCTCCAGCTGATTGAGCTGATCTGCAATTAAATTAAATCATGCAGAGCCAAGCCTTTGATGCATGGTTAGCACATCAATATTTTATCAGTTGCAGCAAGACATAGAGGGAACCATGTAGAATAGAACAAAATAGAATAAAATACCTCATTTCTGCCCAGGAGTGGTCACTGTAGCCATCAGCACTTGAAGTTCCCAGCAGATCCTGGCCATTTAGTATCAGTGTTGAGAAAAACGAAGTAAATTAAGGAATTAATTGAAAATATTCCTGTATTTCTCTCCCTGGCAGTGGCCAGAGCGTGTTTTTCAGTGTGAACATGGGGTCACTGCTCTGGATTTTTCCCTGAGAAGCCCCAATCTCTTGGCAGTTGGGATGTATGATGGGTCTGTGGCAGTCTATGATGTGCAGAGTTGTAACAACACCATGGTTCTGGACAGCAGGTAAGAGGGTGATTGACCAGCTGCTCCCACCTTGGTCATGCACCTTTGACCTAGGTAGAGATGTCCCTGCTGGGGTAGGGAGGTTGGACCAGATGACCTCTAGAGGTCCCTTCCAGCCTCAAACATTCTGTGATTCTATGTCTTAGCAAATAAAAGAATATCCAGAGCTGAGAAGCTGAGGGAATAGTAAAAACAAACATCTACACCTACACAAGACTCTCAAATACTAGAAGATTTTGGAGCAAAACTGCAGAGACAAATTTATGAGAGGATATAAAGTTTTATGGCAAGAGGAGATGGCCTCAAGTTGGCCCAGGGGAGGTTGAGGTTGGAGCTGAGGAACAATTTGTTGGTGGGCAGGGTTGTGAAGGGATGTCCCAGGGCAGTGGTGGAGTCCCCATCCCTGGAGGGGTTTTCCAAGGTGTGGAGATGTGGTGCTGAGGGACCCTTAGCAATGCTGGGGGAATGGGTGGACTTGACCTTAAAGGTCATAGCGTCATCGAATGGTTTGGGTTGGAAGGGACCTCAAAGATCTAGTTCCACCCCCCCCAGTTTTATACTCCTTGGACTAAAGTAGGACAATCCTGCCCCAGGTAAAGCCTCGTGGGAGATCAGAGGTAGCTTTTGGTGCTTTCTCACTGCCAAAAAAGGAGAGAACCTCAAAAGAGATGAGGGATAAGCTGGAATTCAGAAGACAACGTGAATGAGGGGGTGAGAGGAAGGAGTTTGCCCCCAGCTCCCCAGGTCTGGGGCACTCCTGCAAGGTGCAGTTGATTCCATGACTCAGGTACGAGCACATAAACAGTGTCCTGGAACTAAATCTCAAACATCTCTCCTTACAAAGTGGGAAGTTAATGATTTCTCAGCTATATTACCCTGTCCTGGCTCATCCCTGATTGATCCTGTGCACCTTTTGCCCCAGTGACTCCTCCAACAACCACACAGGCCCCGTGTGGCAGCTGCAGTGGGTGGGACAGGGCAGAGCTGGTGGAGGAGAAGACAAAGAAGAGAGGTTAATGAGTGTTGCAGCAGATGGACGAGTAGCCCAGTGGTTCATACAGAAGAGGCTGGATTGCACTGGTAAGAGGTCCCCCTGCAGCTCCTCCAGCAGAGGGACACCACCTGACATGGTTTTGTTTCACTCCACCACTTACCACACCCCAAACATTCAAGACCTGTTGGGCATTCCACAGAAACACGAGTTATTCCCCCACCTGCTGACACAAACTCTTGCTGTTTGCACAGATGTGATGAAAATAAAGCCAGCAGAAAGGGAGAAGAAGATGTTACCAAGTGGAAAAGAGATGAGAAGGGAAGCTCTGCTCTCTCAGCAGGCAGCTGGGATGTGCTTTGCCTTCCACCCACAGGTAGGCTCAGAAAGTCCACCCTGGCTAAAGCACTCCCAGAAGGTTGGAAGATCTTTAAAGATCACCCAGTCCAACCCTCCTGCACTGAGCAGGGACATCTGCAACTATCTCAGGTTGCTCAGAGCCCAACCTCCCCTGCAATGGTTCCAGGGATGGGGCAGCCACCACCTCTCTGGGCAACCTGGGCCACCCTCATCCTAAAAAACTTCTTCCATCTACTCTAAATCTCCCTCTTTTAGTTTCAAACCATCCCCCCTTGTCCTGTCCCAACAGGCCTTGCTCAAAAGTCCCTCCCCATCTTTCTGAGAGGTCCCTTGAAGTCCTGCAAGGCCACCAGAAGGTTTCCCTGGAGCCTTCTCCTCTCCAGGCTGAACCAAGCAAGGAATGTGCTATGTGAACAACTCTCCCAGTTCATTCCCATCACTCACAATCACGTTGGGCCAGCTCCTAGGGCAGCTCTCCTCTGAGTGTTGGTCAAATCCATGAGGATTTGGCTGTTGACACCTCCCAAGTCCAGCACTTAGATGGCTGTGCTGCTCCTCTTCACCCACCTCAGGGTTTTGTCCTCAGAGCTTGAGGAGAATTCATGTGGATCACAGAGAGCCCAAGATTTTCAGGACTGTCCCAGCTGCAGAACCTGCCAACTCCACCTTCATTCCTCAGAGCACCATCACTGCCAAACCCATCCAGACCTCTAGAGACTTTGGGAATGGTGAGAAAGAGGTTAAACCATCTCAGGCTCCTTCTGCTTTTCTTCCAGGACACTAATTATTACCTCGTTGGGACAGAAGAGGGTCACATCCACCTGGGCTCTTCATACAATGAGCACTTTCTAAAGACATACAGAGGCCACAAGGTGAGTGGTACACAGAAAAAGTGGGGACAGCACAAACTGCTCCATTAAGTTCTCAAATTTAACCATTTCTTTGCTTATATTTATTAAAGAAAACACCTGCAGCAAAAGGAACCTAAATTTTCCTGATATTAGGGATGAATTCCCCCAGCAGAAAGCATCATAGGTTCACTTTCTGCATTATTAGGAGTATTTTAAATTTATTTTTAATTAAAACTTGTCCTATGAACTGATCTAAAGCTTTAGTTCTGGCTTTAAGAACACAATCTGGTTGTCCTGCAGACCACAGCCAGTCTTCCCTCTGGGAGAACAATGTTGGAAGGGACCTTCCTTGGTCATTTATTCCCAGCCCCCTCCAGTGACCAGAAGTAGAAGAGGTTGCTCAGAGCCCCCTCAAGCCTGGCCTTGAACATCTCCAGGGATGGGGCCTCCACCATAGAATCAGTATGGTTGGAAAGGACCTCTAGGATCATCAAGTCCAACCTTCATCCCAACATCTCCCTGACTACTAGATCATGGTACATCTACTCCTTGTTTAAACCCCTCCAGGGATGATGGGGACTCCACCACCTCTCTGGGCAACCTGGTGTCCCACCAGCAAAGAACTTCTTCCTAATGTCTACTCTAGAAAGTCAGGGCAAGGCCACTATTGAAACCCCATCCTGGGAGGCTGAAGATCTAGAATAACATTCCCTTTCCTTTCTCCCCAAACATCAAGGGTCCTGTGTACAGGGTGGCTTGGAATCCCTTCAGCCCAGACGTGTTCCTCAGCTGCTCTGCAGACTGGAGCATGATTTTATGGCAGCAGGAGTCTCAGACACCCCTGGTGAGGTTCAGTTCCTCCACTGCTGCTGTTCATGACATCAAGTGGTCCCCAAAATCAGCCGTGGTCTTTGCAGCAGCCACCGAGAGCAGAGCAGAGGTCTGGGACCTTAGTGGCAGCATGTAAGTCCTTGATTTCCTCAGCTTCTGGAAGGTTATGGCCCCAAAATCTACATTATTGCCCCATCAGGGTTGTTCTCAGCTCTGTGCTTAGATACTGAAGATATAACATGTTCAAACACTCATTTTGGATGAGTGGGGGGTAATTACCAGAGGATTTGGTGCCTCCTGGGGCTGGTAAAGGGTAAAACTGCATTTTTTCTGCAGAAATTCCAGATTCTACCCCTGCCAGAGTTAAAACTGAGCTACTTTGGTACCGGGGAGGAAGTTCAGGCACCTCTTGTGTTGGGCAGTAGCTCCACCCCTCATGTGCAGCTGATTAAACCCATGGCTTTGTACTGTACTAATTAGTATTAATGACAGCACCAAGGCCATAGAGAAGTGGGAGCACCCCCAAATCTTGGGGGAGCACAAAGGAAATTATTCATAGAATAAAGATATTAACCACTCACATCTTGGGCAGCAGGGCAGATTTTAGGGAACTGGGATGTCTTGGTTAAGAGCAGCTTCTGGTAGGGACCAACCCAAACACTGCCTCTGATCTCCCTAGAATTGTTTGGGTTGGAAAAGACCTTTCAGATCATGAAGTCCAACCCTTCCCCATCCCTGCCAGGGCACCACTACCCCCTGGCCCTCAGCACCACATCTCCACACCTTGGAAACCCCTCCAGGGATGGGGACTCCACCACTGCCCTGCCCAGCCTGGCACAGCCCTTCACAGCCCTGACCAACAACAAATTGTTCCTCAGCTCCAACCTCAACCTCCCCTGGCAAAACCTGAGGCTTTTTTCCTCTTGTCCTGTCTTCCTTGGGAGAAGAGCTCGACCCCCCCTGGCTCCAACCTCCTGTCAGGGAGTTGTGCAGAGCCAGAAGGTCTCCCCTGAGCCTCCTTTGCTCCAGGCTCAACCCCCCCAGCTCCCTCAGCTGCTCCTCACCACACTCCTGCTCTATGCTGGAAGACTTCACATGACTCTACACTTGAAACATCACCTGTTAACTCTTCCCCCTCCTGGGTTGCAGCTTGAACCCCACCATCTCCTGCTTGGCCAGCCCTGGGGTGACATTCAGAGCTGTGCTCTTTGCCAACAACGCCGACTGCCTCCTGGTAGGGGACAGCAAAGGAGAAGTCAGCATGTTTGAGCTGCAGAACCTGCCTGAGACCAGCAAGGTATGAGTTCCACCAGGAGAAGGTGGTGGTCCTCCAAGCCTGTCTGCTCATCTGGTGCTTCATGCCTCAGAAAGGGGCTTCTAGTAATGAGTTAGGTGGATACAATTCCATAGCCAGACTGAAACCTGAGGTGGTTCCTCAGCCTCAGGTTGGATGGGGCTTGGAGCAACCTGCTCTAGTGGGAGGTGTCCCTGCCCATGGTAGGGAGGTTGGGACTAGGTGATCTTCCCTTCCAACCCAACCCAGTCTCTGATTCTATAACTCCTGCTCTCCATGCCATTCCACTAGAAACTTCAGGAACAGGTAAGCTGATGTCCAACTTCAGGTTTCACTTCATCCCAAACCCAGAAGTTGGGCAGAGCTGGATTCAGGAGGGACTCTTGGGGCAAGGGCAGGAAGATGGAGCTTTCTCCAAGTGCAGTTGGCAGCTCTCCTTACCTGCAGACAACCCAGGGATGCTGTGCCCTCTCCTGGCCACCACCAAGATAGACTCACTGTGGTGGTGTCTGCAAACCCACCAGCCCAAATGTGGCTCTTCTAGAAGAGCTTATCCTGGTCTGGCCTAGATGACACCGGAGAATTTGACTTGCCCTACAACTCAGCCCCTTTCCAGTCACACCATGGCATGGACTCCACATCAGCAGCTGCCTGGTGTCAACCAGGAATCCCTTCTCTTCACTTCTCCATCAATTGGTGCTGATTTAGACCAGAGGCCACCTGGTTTCTCCAGCAGGACCTATCTGGGGGTGACCTGCAGCCCCCAACCACTCTGCCCCCCTTGTCCTTTCAGTGAAGAACTTTCTCTTAAAAATTAAGAGCCAGGCCATTGTCAAGCTTAGAAAATAAAATTAATGGGGTTTTTTCCCCCCTACAAATCACCACAAAGCAGCCCAAGCCCTCTGAGCAGAGAAGTTTTCCCATTAATAAAAATACAGGGATAATTTTCTGGCTGGAACAGTTAATAAGAGCATAGGGATGACTTTTTTAGGACTAAAAATACCAGTGCTTCATCTCACAGCCTTTGGGCATGTGACAGGATGGGTCACTGAGTCAGAGCCTCACCAGCCAGGTCTTCCTCTCCCTTTTCTGGTAACAACAAGATCTTCCTCAGCTCAGGTCCATGCATCAATCAATATTAGGGAGAGAATCACTTGAGGCACAATCACCTCTAACTACAGCTACCATCCATGGAATTGGTAAATGTAATTAATTTCCTTTATATTATATATATAATACCATATATTCCTTTCTATTCTATATATATATAACTATATATTCGTAATATATAATCCCATATATTCCTTTCTATTCTATATATATAACTATATATTCGTAATATATAATACCATATATTCCTTTCTATTCTCTCTATATATAACTATATATTCGTAATATATAATACCATATATTCCTTTATATTCTATATATATAACTATATATTCGTAATATATAATACCATACATTCCTTTCTATTCTCTCTATATATAACTATATATTTGTAATATATAATACCATATATTCCTTTNTAATATATTATATCATATATTCCTTTATATTCTATATATAACTATATATTTATAATATATTATATCATATATTCCTTTATGTTATATATAACTATATATTCATAATATATAATATTATATATTCCTTTATATTGTATATTATTATATATTATCTTATATATATAATATTATATTGCAATTACTCTGTCCCACAGCTTTTTCCCCCCCCCTCTTTTTGCAGGTTGGTACCTTACATGATGTCATTGGTCCTGCTGTGGCTGTTAAACGATACCCCTGGTGAACAGCAAGAAGGATTTCTTGTAGTATTAACATAAATTTGTTCCTTCTTCTTTTGCAATCATTAAAATTTCCTCTCTGAAACCATCCTGGTTAGAAACTTGTAGGTTTTCCCCTGGAAATCCCCCCCTCATTAGACTGGTTGATAAACCAGGGCTGTAGCACAGATCAGACAATAGAAAGGTCTCCAAAGTCTTTTCTCCTTGGGTTTTTCCTCATGGGTTTTTTCCTCCAAGGTCTTTTCTCTGAGCTGCACAAGAGAAGCCTCAGAGGGGATCTGATCAATGCTGAGCAAGAGCTAAAGGGTGGGGGCAAGAGACTGGGGCCAGACTCTGGTCAGGGGTGCCCAGGGACAGGCCAAGGGGCAGTGGGCACCAAGTGGAACCCAGGAGGTTCCATGGGAGCAGGAGGAGCAAGTTGTTTGGGGTGAGGGGGTTGGAGCCTGGCCCAGGCTGCCCAGAGAGGTTGTGGAGTCTCCTTGTCTGCAGAGATCCCAAAGGGACCTGGACACGATGCTGGAGCTCTGGGGGAGCTGCTGGAGCAGGGGGGTTGCACCAGAGCATCTCCAGAGGAACCTCCCAACCCCACCATGCTGGATTTAGTGAATGAAGATCTCAACTCTCTCTCTACTGCCTGATGGGTGCAGTGAGCTGGGTGACCCTGAACTCGACGACGCAAGAGGTGAATTTTATAGACACAGGACGTTGAGACTCTCTCATCAGCCCAACAATAAACACCCAACATTTAACCACATCACTGGAGCTAAAGATCATTTGTGAGGCATTAACCTTCACTTCCTTCCTGCACATCTTGCCACGAACGTGCCACTTCACCCCGGACATCAAGTGAATCTCGGGGCATTTCAAAGAGAGATGCTCATTAAGGCCAATCGTGTGTTAATCATTATTACAAACCTGAGCAGAACACACCCTGTACTTTCCACTGGCAGCCAGGAGTGTTTACTTACTGGTGCTACTGGTGAGGCTGTAACGCATCATCATTCACATCGTGTAAACTAATTAACCATAACATTATGGTGCTGGAAAACACTGGTGGTGCTAGGAAGTGAGAAAGATCTCTGAAGTTCACGTGTTTTGTTGTTAAACATGGAATTTCTGACCTCGTAATGGCCAAATCTTCTCCTTAAGGCATTTTATTCAAGATTTTTTTATAGGAGCTTCTAGCAACCGCTGCCAACAACAGCCAGAGCAATAGGAAGGGCTTCCTCTCATGAGCCATCTGCTAAGCTCTGGTCCTACAGCTCCAGTGGACACAATTCTGTCTCCCAGATAGGGCCAAAAGAAAGAGGACAACCAGGATGCTGATCTGCAGCTGTTCTGGGCTTGGTTCAGAGCCTCTCCCCCTCTTTTCCATGACTTTTTGGGTAAGGGTCACATCACACGATGCCTGCATGGGCCACAAAACACCCCCCCCGAACCTGATTTGCCCCATGAGAAGCTGCCCAGTGAAGTCACCAGCTTGCCCAGGGGCTGTCGGGCAGGAGAACAAGGCAGGGGTGAGGAAGAGGCACCCAACTGTGGGCACCCCTGGGAGAAGCCACTTCCCTTTGGGATCGCTCGCAGCAAAAGCCCCAACCTTGCTTGAGCTGTCACAACAGCCACGACTGGGCAACAGGCTGTGGTAGCACAACCAGGTGGGACGAGACCAAACCCATTATCTCCAAACCCTGTAATAAACCCCCTTCCATTCCTGCAGAACATACACATTAGCACTATTGATCTGTACCCTATAAACACGTTACACCACCTGTGTTCCTACAGTAACGCCGTTACCCTGGGTTTCCCCCCCCCACGTCTTTTACTATCTGACCAAAATCCCACCCCAACCCCCAGAGCACTTCAGAACTGACCAGAAACAAGTGATTAACTTATTTTTAGCAAACATTAAATCATCCTCAGGACGAGCCCTTACTCAGTGGAGCGGACGGGCCGTGAGTATAAATGAGAGGGCTCCAGGTGGACCTCCCAACACGGATCCCTCCAACACCTCACTGGGAAGCTCACCACCCCACGGGGAGGTTCAGCAGCTCAGGATGAAGGGCACGGTGCTGGCACTGGCCTTCCTGGCTCTCCTCATCACAGCAGGGGAAGGCAGAGGTGAAGGCAACACCGTGAAGCTCTGCGGGAGGGACTTTGTCAGGGCCGTCGTCTTCACCTGCGGCGGCTCCCGCTGGAGGAGGCACTTGAGTGACTATCACCATCTCTTTGGTAAGTACTCATTAATGCTCTAATTAATGCTAATTACCCCTGTGAGGAGCACCCAGCTCTGAGGGGATCCAGAACCACATCCCCTGCAGGTTGTACCCTCAGGGGGATACCTCTCGCACTGAGAGATAAAAACTGTTTAGATCAACGTCTTCCAAGTCATAGAATCACAGAATTGTCAAGGTTGGAAGGGACCTCAAAGATCATCTCGTTCCAACCCCCCTGCCATGGGCAGGGACACCTCCCACTACATCAGTTGCTCACAGCCCCAGCCAGCCTGGCCTTCAAAATGTCCAGGGATGGGGCTTCCAGCACCTCTCTGGGCAACCTGGGCCAGTGTATGTCAATGAGTGACACCCAAGGCTACCACCAAAAATCTATTTGAAATGTCAGAGATGAGCTTTGCTGCGGTTTTTTTACTGTTGTCTTCAGCAGGACACAGAACTTCCCCCAGGAGAAACCAGAAACTTGATTTTAAGATTCTGAAGATGGAATAAAAGTATGTTGGTTCTACTGTGCAGTTTCAGATGGGGTGGAGGCCCCATAGAATGTTTGAGGCTGGAAGGAACCTCTAGAGGTCATCTGGTCCAACCTCCCTCCACCAGCAGGGACATCTCTACCTAGGGCAGGTTGCTCAGAGCCCCAGCAAGCCTGACCTTGAATGTCTCCAGGGATGGGGCCTCCACCACCTCTCTGGGCAGCCCATTCCAGGAGACCTTCAAGGTCAGGCTTGATGGGGCTCTGAGCAACCTGCCCTAGGTAGAGATGACCTTTGGAGGTTCCTTCCAACCCAGTAAATCCCATGATTCTATACTCACATTATTATGTTGTATATTGATTAGCACATTTTCAGAGCCAGAAAATTCCACCACTACAGGCACCGCTAGAACTTTGTACCCTGATGGGTTAAAATAACCAGAAAAAAAGAAAATCAATGAGGCAGATGAGAGGAAAGGAGGTTTCCTCCACTTCCCATGCAGTCCAACATCTGCCTCTTTGGAAAACCCTCTTGTAGCAGCTGCTTTAGACATAAAAAGTGATGCCACCTCCATGGGAGGCTGTTAGTGGAGAACAACCCCCCAGTGCTGAGCTAGTGAGAGAACTACTCCACCTTTACACATGCCACAGGGCAGTGCCCAATTTAAAATCAGCATTTTAAATACACATGAATCACAAGCACCATGTCAGTGGGAACACCCAGGAATTCTGAAATTGGGGGATATTTGATGCCTTAATGTACTCTCTGCATTTCAGGAACCCCACAAGCAGCTCCAGGTTAAGGTGTTAAGTGGCACTGACACATCAACCCAAGACTGATATGGCAACTGCTCTACAAAGAACAGTATAAATCCATAAATTCCTGGTTTTTAACCTGTTAAACATGTACCTTTTTTATCTATTGTGACACTGCCCTGGTGGTTGCTCACATCAGAAACACTTTCAGCTCCTCAATTGGAGGCTGCTCTCTCTAGTAAAGATAAATCATAGAATGTTTGAGGCTGGAAGGAACCTCCAGAGGGCATCTTGTCCAACCTCCCTACACCAGCAGGGACATCTCTACCTAGGGCAGGCTGCTCAGAGCCCCAGCAAGCCTGACCTTGAAGGACTCCAGGAATGGGGCCTCCACCCCCTCTCTGGACATCGAGCTGTTGACCATCACTCTCTGGATATTAGAAATTACCTAACCATGAGTAGTTCATAACCTTCACCTCCTAATTTTTTCTGTGACAGAGAACGACGATCCCCTGCCTTTCCCAGGAGGGAACAAGGACCCCTCAACCTACTTGGAGCAGAGGCTGGGGAGTGAAGAAACCAGCCCCGAGGTGGAGCAAGCCCCCCGAGGTGCTGGGGGAGCCCAGCAGAAGAGGGAGGCAGCCAAGCTGCTGCCCACGTCCTGCTGCAGCGTGGGCTGCAGCGAGAGGGAGATCAGCTCCCTGTGCTGAGCTGGGGCTGGAAGAGGAGAGCCACGACCCAGCAGCTCACCCCTAATAAATGATCATGATGTGAACCATCCCTGGGGATGATTGTGGCATGAATGGAAGGAAACCAAGGGTCTGTGCAGCACTGCACAGGTTGGACCCCCACACACAGCTGGGGAGACCTGTGACCAGCCAGTGTTGGCTCCTTAACCCTGGATATTCCCTATCCCAGTTGCTTCCAGCAATGTCTGCCCGAGGTCCCACCTAGGGCACGATTCCAAGGGAGACTGGAAATACACTTTTGGGCTCAGAGGGCTCTATTCTCCCTCTTACCTACAGGTGGGAAGCAGCTGAGAACCCCAAGGGAATTATTTTTCTTGCTAGATCCAAGCACCTCCAACAGAAGGGCTCAGACACGTCAGATTCATATACTCTAAATACAATTAATTTGAAAATGAGCGTGGGCAGCAGGACTAGGGGAAGGATTGTCCTGGACTAGGCACTGGGGAGGCTGCACCTTGAATCCTGGGGTCAGGTTTGGGCCCTTCACTCCAAGAAAGACTTTGAGGGGCTGGAGTGTGGCCAGAGAAGGGCAAGGAAGGTGGGGAAGGGTGTAGAGCAGGAGTGTGGTGAGGAGCAGCTGAGGGAGCTGGGGGGGTTGAGCCTGGAGCAAAGGAGGCTCAGGGGAGACCTTCTGGCTCTGCACAACTCCCTGCAGGAGGTTGGAGCCAGGGGGGGTCGGGCTCTTCTCCCAAGGAACAAGGGACAGGACAAGAGGAACAGCCTCAAGTTTTGTCACACACCTGCACAGAGCCAGGGCTTGGCCCATCCTCAGCTGCCTGCACGTCCCATTTCACAGGGACAGTTTTAAAATGCTTTATGTTTACTTTCCAAAAGTCTCTCTGTGGTTTCTACGTGAGGATCACGTAGTGAGGGCAAATTCAGGGGGAAAAATAGAGATACCTGGTTTGGAAGCAGCTAGAATCAGGTGCAAAACAGCTTGTCAGAGATAATCACTTCCCAGAGAAATCTCTCAGTTACTACATTCACCTCAAAAGGTTTATGGTAACATCCAACCTGTATCTAGGCTTTTTACCACCCCAATGCCTCCTCCTCAGCTGAGGAGGGTTAGGAAAAGGAGAGGAGACCCATGGACTGAAATGAAAACAGATTTAATGCAGCAAAACTAACATTAACACTAAGGTCAGTATAAAGTACCCAAAGTTATACTCAGCCCAGTGCAGGTACAGTGGTCACGATGAGCAGGAGAGCAGCCTCAGCAGCAGGGTGATGAGCAGACCCTCCAAAGATAGCAACCCTTGAGAAGAAGGAGCCTCCCTCCCTAGCAAACTTCCCCTTTTGTACTGAGCATGATGCTTATGGGATGGGATACACCTGGAGCAGCTGCCCTGCCTTGTGTCCTTCCCAGCTTAATCTCCTGATTGACCCCAAACTGCTAACGAGCTGCAGGTTCATTGGGTTCTACCTCAATGGAACCAGGACACACCCACATACAAAACAGGTGGAATTTCCTTAGTCCTTCCCAACCATCTTCATCACCAGGAAGAGCTGAATGCTCATTCCTCCTGCTGTGAGACTCAACCACCTATTCAAAATAGACAGCGTAGACAGTTGCAAGAGCAAAGAGGGAAGTGTTCTTGAAGACATATGATGAGAAGGTGTCGCTGGCAGGATCCCACAGGCACCTGCTCCCAATCTGCATGCTCTGCTCATTCAGCTGCCCAATCGTGGTCACCACAACGATCTTGTACCTGGGGATCAGCAGCTCTTTGACCCGAGCTTTGATAACCTGCAAGAGAGGAAAAAAAACCACCACATTTAGACACAAGTGATGAGTTCTCTTTAGAGGGGTCTGGGTTTTCTGGGGCAGAGAAGTGCAACCATTGCACTATAATAATAATATAATAATAATAACCCCTGCATTTGAAATATCTGCTCCAGATGTTAAGGAGTTACTGGACGAGGGTATCACATTCTCCACATGCATTCAGTTACCTGCTGGTTACAAGGAGGAAAGAGCAGACAGTTTTTTAATGCCAGTGGTTACAAGGAGGAAAGAGCAGAGAGTTTTTT
>VYZX01011722.1:21606-38185 GCA_013401335.1 Brachypteracias leptosomus
GGGGGGGAGATGCTAAAACTCAAGTGCCTAACTGCCAAAAATACAGCCTTACTGGGATGAGTACAATTTACAAATACAATAATTACATTTTAAAACCATTACCAAGGTTACATCTAGAAGGAGATACTGGAGGACTGGTCAAGACGGTGTTTTCCAAGGAAAAAAACCAAAAAAAAATGCTGAAAGTTGGAGACACTTCCAACAGCAAATGTCCCGAGGGCAGGATTGAGTTCATTTTTCCTTGACACTCATTAAAACCCGTTCCACGCTCAGCAGTCCTGGGGGAGTTTCCATATTGTTTTCCATAGGCTTGGAGAAGCTTCCATCAGTTATCAGCCAAGTATTTACCTGGAAATGGGATCAGAAATGAGCTGTGGGGAGGGAGCAGCCCCAGGTCCCCCCCTTTGCCAGCCCCACACCCATGGCCACGGGAAAATATTGGGATTTCTATGTAATAATGGGGCAAAATTAAAATATTCCTTGGTTTTCTCTGGAGCAGTGGAGCCCTCAGAGACATGGGCCAGAGTTGGGCTTGGTCAGCCTGGCGCAGGCTCCAGGGAGACCTTCTGGTGGCCCTTCAGGACTTCAAGGGGCCTGGCAGAAAGATGGGGAGGGACTTTTGAGCAGAGTCTGTTGGGACAGGACAAGGGGGGATGGTTTGAAACTAAAAGAGGGAGATTTAGTCTAGATGAAACAAGTTTTTTAGGATGAGGGTGGCCCAGGTTGCCCAGAGAGGTGGTGGCTGCCCCATCCCTGGCACCATTGCAGGGGAGGTTGGGCTCTGAGCAACCTGAGATAGTTGAACATGTCCCTGCTCAGAGCAGGGGGGTTGGAAGCAGATGACCTTGAAAGATCCCTTCCCAACCAAACCGTTTTGTGGTTCCATGAATGAAGCAAAAGCTCTTCCTGAAGCTCCCCAGACCCTGCAGGACCCATGAGAAGAAAAGAACCCATGGCAGGGGGGTTGGAACTAGATGATCTTTAAGGTCCCTTCCAACCCAAACCATTCTATGATTCTATGATACACAGCAAGGGCTGTGCCCGGGGTGCCAACAGAGCCAGAGGGGACCATCAGGGCCACGACCATGCCACGAGGAGCCCTTGGTGAGGTACCCACCTGCTGCAAACCTCTTCTTGATGAGGGAGAAGCGGTAGCCGGCGCCCACCAGCTCGATGTCACAGCTGGACAGGGTGCTCCCCTCACTGGTGAACTGCACAGCCAGGGGGGCCGGGGTGCTGGGACCCTCTGAGAGCTGGAACCGGGCCAGGAGAGACCCCACACCTGCAGGTTAAATCCCACATAGACCCCTTACAAGCCTGGAGAGGCACCATGAGCATCCCAGAGCCGCATTCACCAGCAAAGGCAACGAGATGCCCAAGTGAAGCATCATCCCATGGTGGTACCCAACCCACCCGGGGGGCACCAGAGGCAAACCCCCTTATCCTCCCAGATTTTAACTTCTCAGCCACCCCAGTGAGGGTTATACATGGAGAAGAGCCCCACGGGGGGCTGTGGTGCCCTCAGTGAGGATACACCCCCTTTAAACAGAGAGGGGCAACGGAGCAAAGGGCTTGGCAAAGAACCTGCTGAGTTATCACCCTCCTGTGATGCCAGTTGGCAAAGCAGCCCCCGTGGCACCCAGCCCTGCTCCTCAAAGCCTTTCTGCCTTAAATAGATCCTCCCCCAGCAAGCACCAGCAGGGATCCGTGTGTCTGGGCTTGTGTGAAGGCACCATCCACGGGTTGGTGGCTGGTTTAAGAGTTTGGAGTGAACAACGTGCACATTTTGCAGGATTACCTCCGTTCTCTGACTTCTGGGAGATGTCAGGGATCTTCCACAATATCCTTTGCTGCTCGGCGTTCCTAGAAACACAGGAAGAAGAAGAGTTTCTGTAGGAGACAAGAGATGATGGAGGAGTCGTTTGGATTGTGCTGAAGGCTTCGTAGGCTGAGGGAGCAGCTCCAAACCTGGGAGCTCAGCTTTGGGTTTGACCCAAGCAGGAGAGGACGTGGCCTCAAGTTGCATCAGGGGAGGTTTAGATTGGACATTAAGAAGAAATTCTTGACTGGCAGAGTGGTCAGGGACTGGACCAGGCTGCCCAGGGAGGTGCTGGAGTCACCATCCCTGGAGGGGTTCAGCTAATGAGTAGATGTGGGGCTTGGAGACATGGTCTGGGGGTCAGGGAGATGTTGGGATGAATCATAGAATTGTCAGGGTTGGAAGGGACCTCAAAGATCATCCAGTTCCAACCCCCCTGCCATGGCAGGGACACCTCCCACTACATCAGGTTGCTCACAGCCCCATCCAACCTGGCCTTCAAAATGTCCAGGGATGGGGCTTCCAGCACCTCTCTGGGCAACCTGGGCCAGTGTCTCCCCACCCTCCTGGGCAAGAACTTCTTCCTAACCTCTCATCTCAATCTCCCCACCTCTAGTTTTGACCCATTCCCCCCGGTCCTACCACTACCAACAGCCTCAAAAGTCCCTCCCCAGCTGGGGAAGGTTGGACTCGATGCTCCTAGAGGTCCTTTCCAACCATAATGATTCTATGAGTGATGGGTGATGGACAGCGAGGCCAGGACCTGTTTTCCCACTACAAACACGGTCCATGCATCCCCCTGAGCCCAAAATATGGCTTGTTCTTCTGCTGCCTGCACCAATGGGTGCAGCTCTGGCCACTTGCTTGTGGGAACAGCAAGAAATAAAAGCTCAGAGCTTGGTTCCTGCAAGAGGAGGACAAGTCTGGGTCCCTCAGCTCCCACCCACAGACACCTTCTCAGGGTCATCCCCTTCCAGCAAGGCTGGAGCTCTGATCTGAGGTGAGGGATTCCTACCAGACAGCAGGAGGAAGCACAGCCTGAAGTTTGGTTACTCCTCCATCGACAGGGACGAGGAACTGGACGTTGTTGAGAGCCACGGGTGTGGTCATGGCCTCGGTGTTGTACTTGTAGTCGATGCGGAGGTCAGTGCTTGCAGGGTCACACCGCCAGCTCACTGCAAGGTTTAATGGAGTAGACTGAATACCCTGGGCAGACACCTTCCAAAATGACAGAAAAAACATTTAGTTTCCGTAGGGCTGAAGGGAGAAAGCCCAATTTTTATAGACATGGCAACTGCATTTGGTGGCAGAGGAGGCAACACCTGGAGCTCTCACAGAAAGCTTGTGTTGGGCTCAAGAATCAGGCAAGCTAGTGACATGTCAGAGAATTGTCAGGGTTGGAAGGGACCTTCAAGATCATCTCGTTCCAACCCCCCTGCCATGGGCAGGGACACCTCCCATATAGGAGAACGTGCCCCCAACCTCACAGCTCCACTCTGCTCTGGGGAAATCCCATCAGTTACAGCTACAAGTCAAGCATAGGTGTTGGGCAGGGTTTGATCTTCCAAAAAACCTCCCTACCTGGTACTTGAGCATGTCCACATTGTAGTAGGTGGCTTGGGGCTTCTGCTCCGATACCTTCTTGAGGTGGGTCATCAGGTTTGGCATGTTGACCCAGAACTCCTTGGTGCTGGCGTCGCTCTGCGTGGTGTCACTGCACAGAGGGAGAGCCAACCCTTCCCGTGAGCTGCCTCGGCAGGAGAGACCTTCACCAGCAGCACTTCATCCCCCACTTAGAGAAATATTGTCCCCTCCCACACATCTCTGGCCTGGCCTCCCAGGAGGCCCAGCAGATGACACCTGTAGGTCACCTCGTTTGGCAGACAGGAGGTTGAATGAGCAAAGTGAGGCACAAATCAAGCAAAGCCCATCAAAGCACTTGCTCTTCTCTGCTGATGTTCTGCTTGGCAAAGAGGCTGCTCTCAGAGGGAGCACTCCAGAAAATAAAAGGGTTTAGAGTCATAGAATTGGTTTGGTTGGAAGAGACCTTGAAGATCATGGAGTCCAACTCTTAACCCATCCCTGCCAGGGCACCACTAACCCCTGTCCCTCAGCACCACATCTCCAGGGCTGGGGACTCCACCACTGCCCTGCCCAGCCTGGCACAGCCCTTCACAGCCCTGACCACCAACAGATTGTTCCTCAGCTCCAACCTCAACCTCCCCTGGGGCAACTTGAGGCCCTTTCCTCTTGTCCTATCACTTGGAGACAAGAGATCTCACCCCCCCTGGCTCCTCTCAGGGAGTTGTGCAGAGCCAGAAGGTCTCCCCTGAGCCTCCTTTGCTCCAGGCTCAACCCCCCCAGCTCCCTCAGCTGCTCCTCACCACACTCCTGCTCTAGACCCTTCCCCACCTTCGTTGACCCTTCTTTAAACCCTCTCCATCAACATCCTGAGTGGTCCCTTCCCAAAATCAGGGCAGGCTTCAAAGGAAGACACTTCAGACCATGGGTTTTAGCCTCCTTTCCTGGAAACCCATCCCTTTGGGGGGCTGGTGAGGTGGGGTCTTACCAGCAGAGGAGCTGGGGGTTTGGCAGGACGTGCTCCAGCCTGTTGTAGTTGAGCACACGGAAGGTGAGCACGGCTGGGGAGGGGTTGTTGGCAAAGTGTCGGGTGATGCCCGCTGGGAAGGACAGCACCATCTCCCCCGTGATCTTCACGATGCACCTGCAGCACCCAACACAGAGACCAAGGGGGGACAAAACAGGGAGAGGGGAGTTCAAAACAGAGCAGGAGGGGATGGTGTGCACCAGGGATGGTGCAGGAAGAAAACCCCAAATTTCCCACCCACTGTGCCAGGGGAATGAGCTTCTTGTGGTCCTAAACCATAGAATCACTTAGGTTGGAAAGGACCTCTAGGGTCAGCAAGTCCAACCTTCATCCAACATCTCCCTGACCCCCAGACCATGTCCCAAAGCCCCACATCTACTCCTTTGTTGAACCCCTCCAGGGATGGTGACTCCAGCACCTCCCTGGGCAGCCTGGGCCAGTCCCTGACCACTCTCAGTAAAGAACTTCTTCCTAATATCCAATCTAAACCTCCCCTGGGGCAACTTGAGGCCATCACCTCTTGTCCTCTCATTAGTTCCTTGAGAGAAGAGACAATTAACCAGAGCAAACTGGAAGAGCAGCAAAGCTCAGGCTGGGCACTGATGCTCACGAGGACACCCCAGGAGCATCCTGCCCCTGGTGCAGAACACTGACCCCCCCCAGCACACCCATCAAACCCAGAACACCTCCTTTCCTCCCTCCCCAACCCCTCTAGATGCTCCTCGAAGCCTGAAGACCACCCCAAGCTGCCATCACCCCACCAGACCCCACCTACTTGTTGGGGTCAGCCCCTTTGAAGTACGCGTTGACTGTTTCAGTGAAGGCTGCAGCAACGGGCAGGGTGTCCTGTGCCCCCATGGTCAGGGGGCTGGGTCCCCGTGAAGAGCCTGAAACAGAACAAAACCCCCCCATTTTTATCTGCTGAGAGCAAGGGGACCACTCCCCCCCCAGCATTGGGGTGAGGGGGTGCTCACCAAGACCCCCCAGTTTAGCTTTATGGGCGAACAGCATGAAAAAAATCCCCCCCAGGCTTTGGATGAGGCTTGACAAAAATTATTTATCCCCCCAAAAGAAACCCCAAAAGCAAAGCAAAGAAAATGCTGGAGGAGCCCCATGCATGAGCAGCATGCGGGGCAGTGGGACCCCCCCCCCAAGCTCTGGAGGGGCTGCCACAGAGCAGGCTTTGCATGACAGTTTTTTGCAGTAGGTTTTTGGAGCCCACCAAGAGGGGCTGGGGAGGTTCCTTGGCCCTCAAGGTCACCCCATGGGAACCCCAAGATCCCTTCTCCTGGCAACGCCCCCCCCATAGCTGCTCACCCTGCAAATCATCAACAATCTGGAATTATGGAGGAGAACGTGGAGCTTTGGGTGCAACTAGAACAATCCATGTCTGGAAGCTCCACATCTACTCGTTTGTTGGACCCCTCCAGGGATGGTGACTCCAGCCCCTCCCTGGGCCAGTCCCTGACCACTCTGCCAGTCAAGAACTTCTTCCTCATGTCCAATCTAAACCTCCCCTGGTGCAGCGTGAGGCCACCACCTCTTGTCCTGTCATTAGTTGGGAGAAGAGCCCAACCCCAACCTCACCACAACCTCCTTGTAGGTAGCTGTAGAGAGCAGTGAGGTCTCCTCTCAGCCTCTTCTCCAAGTTAAACAACCCCAGCTCCCTCAGGTGCTCCTCATACATGTTCTCCAGACCCTTCACCAGCTTCGTTGCCTTTCTCAGCCCCTCAAGGTCCTTCTTGTCCCGTGGCACCCAAATTCCTCATGCCTCACAAACGCAGGCAGGGAGTTAATGTCTGAAACCAAAGCCACCCTCTCAGAGAGCCACAGAGGAGCCTCTCCAGGGCTGGGATTTTCCCTTCAAGTGTCTAAATGTAGCCTAAAAGGGTGTTAAAAATTAATTAACCTCTTGGGTCCCTCTTGGCCACGCAGCTTAAGGGACTTGGGGGAATAACTGATTTCAGCCACACCCCAGAATAATGACGATTATAAATGCAGCGTGTCCATCACACAGGATGGACAGACCAAGCACCTCACACACCAGACCCATCACCACACACACATTAATTAACCTAACGAGCTGATGAGGCAGCGTGTCCACTGCAGGACACAGCCCCCAGCTACACAGCCAGGACTTGGCAAACCTCCTGGTCAAGATGGTTGGGGAACGTATTTTTGAAGCAATTCTCTCCCTGGACACCACTGGGGGGTTAGCAGGGGGTGGTAACCCCACACCAAGGACCTCCCCAGTCAGGTGGATCCAGGGATATTCTCATTGCATCCATCCAGACATGCAGGTGGGATTTGAAACCAGTACAGATGAAAACTGGAGAAGAAACCCTGTTCCTCCTCCCAGCAGAGGAACTTGAGGCTCCTCTTAGCAGGGAAGGTGAGAGGAAGGTCTTGAGCTGCCCAGCAACAGCAAAACCCATGATCCTTGGCAATATAATCATTATTTTTCAGGAGAGGAATAAACAAACCATCTGCCAAACACACACACCCCAACTGCAGCCAGGTTTAGACCAGACCTTGCCCCAGAGCATCGAAGTAGGGGCAGATGTCCATCATACCAACCTGCCTTTCACTCATCTTTAGCCATTTCTTCACCATTTCTCTGCATATAGAATCATAGAATGGGTTGGGTTGGAAGGGACCTTCCAAGACCATCCAGTCCAACCCCCCTGCACTGAGCAGGGACATCTCCAACTACATCATGTTGCTCATACATGAAATTTCTTCGTTATCCAGAATGAAAAACCATAAAAATCAAGATGAAACCAGCTCATCTCATGTATTTCCAAGACTGAGACCTTGCAAACCTGAGTTCAAAACCTCCTCCACGTTTCTAGTCTGACTTGGAATAAAAATCACTTGATGTCATTGGGTTCTCAGTTCCCTCCACTCTTCCCACATGAATTTATATACACCTCTTAAGGCCTTCAGAGACTAAACAACCTTCTAAATACACACTTTAATGTAAAAAGCAAAGGATAATCTATTTTAAGCCCCAGAAACTCGAGAGACAAGCCTGGCTATGGTGGCATCTCCTCCACCAACAATCTGCCTTGGCAGGAGGCATTTTTAGAAGCTTCCTTCTGGCAAAATGACCTGATAATATCAAAGGAAAAAAAAATAAAAATCCACTTTATGGAGCTTTGGATCCAGCACACCAGGTTTTTGCTTCACTTTTCCCTGCACAAAGGTGGAGAAGGTAGATGTGGAGTAAGGAGAGGACCCATGACCCTGGTACGCAGGAGAACATCAAAGCTGACCCCCCCCCCGTGTCTTTTCACACCCAAACTACCTCGTGTTCTGCAAAGACACAAATCTGAGCACAAAACACCCCAAACCCAGAAACAACGGGTCATTTGTCTTCTAGCACTTCATGCCCTGAGGTCCAACCTCAGCAGATCTTTGCTCTCCCTGCAGGTGAGCATTGACGTGGAGCTTTTAGGTTGGACTCCCAAGATTTGGGGGTAGATCAGGAACTCCAGCGTGTGGAAGGGTGATGGCTCCTTCCCAGGGTATGAGATGAAGGCAGTGCCACACTTTGCCCTGGACAAAGTCACCCTAGACCATTCCACCACCAGAACAACGTCCAAGAGCTCAAATATACCACTCAAAACCATGAATACCACAAGAAACCCCCCAAAACTAGATGAGCTCAGAGGCCAAGCGAGGAAGAGGAGGAAGCACAGAGCAGGGGGTTGGGATGCACAGTGCCAGGGGACATGGCTGAGGAGTAACACTGGAAGGTGGTTGCTCCATCCATCAGGTCTCACCCTGCCCTACCATGCTCAGCTCTTGCTGAAGGTCCAGGTAGACCAGTGGCACCTGGGAAAGAAACCTGGGAAAAGGGTTTTTTTGCTGGAAATAGCAAAATTGAGATGAGGATTGGGAGGAAGAAGTTCCTCCCTGGTCCTCTCCCAGGGCTAAGCTGGGAGATGCCTTTGGAGTGGGGACCAACAGAGCAGGACCACATGGCCCAGCAGCTATAGACAAAGAAAAGGCAAAAATCATAGAATGTTTTGGTTGGAAGAGACCTCTAAGATCATTGAGTTCAACCCCAACTCCATCCCTGCCAGGGCACCGCTAACCCCTGTCCCTCAGCACCACATCTCCACGCCTTGGAAACCCCTCCAGGGATGGGCACTCCACCACTGCCCTGGAGGGAAAGAAGAAACCAACCCCTCCCTGGTCATCACCACGTCCCTCCCTGCCTTCTGCTGCTGCTACAGCATCATGGCCACCAGAACAGCTCCGAGGACTCCAGAGCTGCCCCAGCCCTGCAGGGGGATCTCCCCAGAGAGGAGCAGAGGGGCAGGATCCCCTCCCTGCCCTGCTGGGGATCAGCCCAGGAGGACATTGGCTGCTGGGCTCTCAAAGAAGAGCTGCCCACCCAGCCACCCATACGCCCTCTCCAAGACACGATGCTGCTCAGAGAAGCTGCCATCCACTCCAGAACAACCTCTCCTCACCTTGCATCCTCCACAATGCACCTTCTCACCAACGGTGGACCTCAGACGCAACACCAGCACAACCTGGTGGCATTTCAGCAACGCTTGCTGGTGGTACCACCACGTTCCTGACCCCTCCCCACAGATAAATCAGATGGGAGGTGGGGAGAGGACCCCGGCTTGGCAGAGAACCCGTTACCCTTTGGTTTCTAATTAACCACAGCCCCCTCAGCAGCTCGGGAGGAAGAGTAGAAAGAAGCCCTGGTTGCCAGAGTCAAGTTCCTTGGTCTTGGTACGAGCACATTCTGCCTTTTGCTTGGTTTTTCAGGGGAAAACAGCCCGTTGGGAACAACCAGCACAACTCAGGACGAACCTGGTGGGACTCGTGATGCCATCTAAGTAGCCATAGCAGTTGTGAGGGGAGGCTGGGCTGGAGGAGACCCCGGGAGGCAGCGAGCGAGAGCAGGGGAGGGGGGGGGGGCAGCGAGTCGTTACCAGGGGGGGTGCTGGGCACTACTTACCTTCGAAAGTCAAATAAAACTTTCCTCTGTCAAACCAAACGAGGGAAGGCTGCTCATTCTCTGTGTGGCCGGGAGTGGAAGCGGGAGGGGGAAGGGTCAGGAGAGGGAGAGAGAAGGACACAGAGTGAGTCAAAGAGCAGGACATTTCTCTCGCTACGGGGAAGGGGACGAGGCGCCGCAAGCTGCTCACGTGCAAGGAGAAAAAAAGGGGGGGCTTGGAGACTCTGGTTGTGGCTTGGGAGGCAGAAAGCAGAAAGCAAAGCTATGGAAGCCCAGATGGAAGAGTTTCGCCCGCTCGGGAAGGGGGTTGAGGGGGTTTCTCTTGGGTTTTGTCTTGGGTAGAAGCAGCTTCTCGGCTCACGTTGGTTTTGGCACCTCCACTGCCATCTCCACCAGGTGTTGCCCCCCTGTGCCACCACGTACAGCAGCAACAGAGGCTTTTGCTGCTGCTTTTCATGACGTACAACTCGACAGACACACACACACACAGAGCAGGAGATGCCCAAGCTGCGATGTCTCCTCTCCCATCACACCCATCTCCCAGGCGCCAGGTCCTGCTGAAGGAACTATAGGGAAAAAAACCCCAACCAGGCTCTTTAAGCTGATAAATGAACCCTCCTGAAGTGAGGAGGTGAAGAACTTTCACCCCTCCATCCTTTTTCTCCCTGAGAAACTGTCATGCAAGGTGCTGTGAGGGTCTCCAGAGCACCCAAGCTGGTCCAGGACCTGCAGCACCTTTCAAACAGGGGCAGGTTGGCAATGAAATCATCACCCTCTGAGAACACGAGCAGAAGAAACCACAAGAAAGAAGGGGGGGAAAAAAATAAATATAGAAAACAGAAGGAAGGAAAAGGATGAAAAAAAAGCCACATCCCAATGGAAATCAAGCAACGAGCTGGATCAATTAAAAATAAATATACAGAGGAGGTTTTAACAAGGAAAATAACAACAGGACACGGAGAAAACAGCTGCTTTTTTGGCCAGAAATTCTCCACATGCAAGCACAAGGCAAGCAAACCAGAGCAGCACAGAGGACAATACACCAAGTGACTCTTCCACCTGCTCTCCAACAAGCTCCCTTGGACTTTGCCCCAGGAACGAGAGACGTGGTGGAGATGGACCCAGCACGAGCCAAGGTTGGGGTGTCCCAACCCCGTGTTGCTCCCATGGGATCCTCAGTGGTCCCCGAGCTGCCCTGACCTCACCTTTTCCTCTTTTTCCACAAAACCCCAGGGATTAGGAGCCTTCTCTCATCTGCTGTGGGTTCCCAGCCCAGCCCTGGTGCTCACCCTCACCTGGCCACCTTGGTGGGGACAATGAGAAGATGTTTGAGCAGCTCCCAAACCCCCATCCAGCTTTTCCCAGGCCAAATCCTGGCAACTCAGCCCCCACCACTTGGTTTGGGTGGAGCTGGAAGTGCAAAACCTGCAACCTTCAGTGGCCAAGGGGTGACCCAAGAGCCTGGATTTGGGGCTCTCTCCAAGGAGAACGTAGGAGCCCCTGGGACCAGTGGTTCTTGCCCTCCAGCAGCCACATCAGCCCCACTGCTCAGAGAGAGCAGGTCACTAAAAACATCAAGCAGCAATTTTTGTCCACAAAAATATACGTGTTAGAGAGAAAATAAAGAACTTTTAAACCAAGAGCCTCAGGACCTGCCCAGCCCCCATTCCATAGCCACATCTCCTGGCCTCCTACAGCCTCCACAACCATCCCTATCCCTCCACTACAATCACATTTACCACCACGGTGGCCACCATGCCCAGAGGCACCAGCCCAGGCCACCACCAGCCCCAGCAATGCCCAAGCTGCAGGACAGTGGCACGGACAGGACTGACAACCAACACAGCGGGGACACTTGGGGCTGGTTGGCCCCATGCTTGAGATGTTTCCAGCACATGCTGTGACGGGGACCGACAGCCGGCGAACAGCTACAAGCACCTCGAGGGTGAAGCAAACAACAAGGGTGGAGACGCAGGTTGGAGACTCCAGCAAACCTCCAGGGAGGGCTTGGGTGACCACCAGCAACCATGGCAACATCACCCAACCCATGGTTTGGGTCATCCCATCATCTTCCAGCCACCAGAGATGGTGTCGGGGTGGGGTTGGTGGCTCTTCTCGTGGCTCGTAGGGTGACAACCAAGGGCCGAGCACACATGGACACCAACCAGGGTTGGGTTTGGGGAGGGTTTCAGCTCCCATCTCCCATGGCCTGCAAAGCTCCTGTCCCACCACACAAACCAGGTGTGCTCATCACCAAAAACGGGGAAAATAAGGGAAAAAAAAAAGGAGGAGGAATGTTGCTGGTAGAAGATGGAGCTGCAGGAAGCCAGAGGTGGTGGGGCTGGCAGCTGGGTGGGATGGAGGAGGAGGAGAAGAAGGAGGAGGAAGAAGAGGGAGCACCAGCAGCTGGGATGGAAGGGATGGAGGGGACGGAGGAGGAAGGACCCAGCCCATGGAGCCTGGGAGCTGCCAGCCAGACTTTGCATTTCTTGCCCTTGAGGGGCACGTGGGGGGTTGGTAAAACCCCACGTTTTTCAGGACACCCCTCAAAAAACCAACCTGCAGCTCTTGGTTCTGGCCTAGGATGCATTGACCTAACAGTTTGGAAGAGCAAGACCCCATTTCTTGCTACCACTTCAAGGAGAAGTAGGAATTTAAGCCTTTCAAAGAGATTGTCTCCTGGATCCCAAGGTCTGGCTTCCAGCCCCCCTCCCTGCCAGGTACAAGCATCTCCCACACACAAAAAAACCTTATTTTAACCAAATTTACAAGCCACAAGCACATTTTATATCATATCTCACTTGGTGACAACCTCTATCCTCACCAAACATTGACTTTCCCCATTGTTTAGAGCATCACGTGCAGGACCCATCACCCCCCCCCCCCATAAAATCCCTTTTTTTACACTTAAAAACCCAACGAAAATGAACGAAGGTGAAGCCCAAAGACCAGTCTAGCCCATGAGGAGGTCTCAGGAGCCTTTGGAGGAGGTGGGAAAGGTGGAAGAAGAGCAGAGGTGGGTCTTTACCGACGGTGGGGGTGGTGGCTGCGCTCAGGGAGTTGGTGGAAGAGATGGAAGAAGTGCTTTCAGCCCGGGCTAGAGGTGCTATCGGAGGAGGGCTGGAGGAGTGGATGGGAGGGCTAAAAGGCCTGGACTGTAAAAAACCAACATAAAATAACAAAAGGTTAAAGAAAACAGACACAGAGACATTTGCATCAAACCAACAGAAGCTTTCTCCTGAAGGTGGAACCTCCGGGCCAGCACAAACCAACTCAACTCTTTGGTATCATGGTATTTTAGGCTGGGCTTCAAAAACTAGTAGATGATTCCCATCATCTTGGAGAGCTGGGTGGTTGAAGTCTCCATCCACACCAAGGATGGGAGCACCAGGGGCCACAGGTTGGAACAGGTTGCCCAGAGAGGGGCTGGAAGCCCCATCCCTGGACATTTTGAAGGCCAGGCTGGCTGGGGCTGTGGGCAACTGATGTAGTGGGAGGTGACCCTGCCATGGCAGGGGGGTTGGAATGAGATGATCTTTGAGGTCCCTTCCAACCCTGACAATTCTGTGGTTCTATGATTTAAAGCACCCAACGTGGGCAATGGTGCCCACCATGCACCAGCTCACTGGGTCCTGATGGATGCTTTGGGGATAATTTTATGCCATAGACTGGTTTGGGTGGGAAGGGACCTTTCAAGCTCATCCAGTCCAACCCCCTGCACTGAGCAGGGACATCTGCAACTATCTCAGGTTGCTCAGAGCCCAACCTCCCCTGCAATGGTGCCAGGGATGGGGCAGCCACCACCTCTCTGGGCAACCAGGTCCACCCTCATCCTAAAAACCATCTTCCTTCTAGTCTAAATCTCCCTCCTTTAGTTTAAACCATCCCCCCTTGTCCTGTCCCAACAGGCCCACCATGACCATGAACCACCACTTGCCATGGTGGCATCACTGGGCAGAGCAGGAGATGCTCACAGCCATTTCTCCATCCATAATTTGTCTTGATGAACAAATTAGAGAAGGCTCTCCCCAGCCCAGGCACCTCCCACTCATTGCTTGCTCTTAATGACTTGCCCAGCTTCATTAATTAGCCCCACCACCCCCAGTTCATGCACCCCTTGCCCACCATGGGACTCACCACGTCGGCGACGGCCGGCGGCGTGCCAGGGCGAGCTGGAGAGGAGGAACCTGCAACAAAGAGAGCTGTGAGCACACCACAGGTTGACCAACAGAGCTGCCCACCTCCAGACCCCTTCTCAAAGCACAGAACCCCAGCGTGGTGGGGTTGGAAGGTTCCTCTGGAGATGCTCTGGTGCAACCCCCCTGCTCCAGCAGCTCCCCCAGAGCTCCAGCATCGTGTCCAGGCCCCTTTGGGATCTCTGCAGACAAGGAGACTCCACAACCTCTCTGGGCAGCCTGGGCCAGGCTCCAACACCCTCACCCCAAACAACTTGCTCCTCCTGCTCCCATGGAACCTCCTGGGTCCCACTTGGTGCCCGCTGCCCCTTGGCCTGTCCCTGGGCACCCCTGACAAGAGTCTGGCCCCAGCCTCTTGCCCCCACCCTTTAGCTCTTGCTCAGCATTGATCAGATCCCCTGTGAGGCTTCTCTTGTGCAGCTCAGCAGCCCCAGGGCTCTCAGCCTGTGCTGGGCACACAGATGCTCCAGGTCCTTTATCATCTTCACATCATCTCAGTAGCTCCTTGTCTCTCTTGACCTGGGGAGCCCAGCACTGTCTCCAGTACTCCAGATGTGGCCTCATCATGGCAGATCAGAGAGGGAGGAGAACCTCCCTTGACCTGCTGGCCCCACTCTTCTTCATACACCCCAGGAGACCATTGACCTTGGCCATGAGGACACATTGCTGGCTCACAGAGAACTTGTTGTCCACCAGCACTCCCAGGTCCTTCTCTGCAGAGCTGTTTCCCAGCAGGTCACCCCTCCCCAGTACTGATCTATGGGGTTATTCCTCCCCAGCTGCAGAACCCTACACTTGCCCTTGTTGACCTTCACGAGGTTCCTCTGCCCAGGTTGAAGCAAAGGCTGCTCCTCCAGGAGCCATCATGGGTGCCCACACACCCCTGGCACAAGCTCCCCTTGGTCACTGCTCCACAGCAGCAGCTCTGCACAGGAGAAGAGTTTTTTTGGACTTGGTGCTGCTGCATTTCTCACAAGGGCTGCAGAAGGTTATCAGAACATTCTTAGGGCTTATCCTGCAGACCAGGCATGGGCAGGAGAAAAATGATGCTGATGCCACATCTCCCAGGGCTTCAGAAGCTCCTGAGGTGGCACAGCCAACATGGGGGGTTGGTCCTTCACTGGGGGAATGAGGGGTCCTGGCTTTGTGCAGGCAAAGAGGAAGGAGGGAAGAACAAGATTTGTTGGGTCAGAGTAAAGAAACATCAAAGCTGGATCCATAGAGAGGAGACAGAGATAAATGGCAGGGGACCAAGACAAGAGATGGGCTTTTTGAAGACTATATCTCAGCCATTCATTTGTGCAACTCCAAAATTGAAGCCTCTTGGGGTTAGAAACCTGATTTAGGAAGCAACTTTTGAATTTTCCCCTCCTCATCCCAATAAAAGGCTGACAAAATAGGAATTATTCAGGGAAAGTGACTGAGCAGCACCTTGGCCCAGCTCAGGAGTGGCCACCAACCAGCCAAAGCCCTGCCAGACATCATGGAGGTTTATTCTTGAAGTGTTTAAGGTCCCTTGGAGTCTGATGCACCTCTAGATGTTTTCTACACCAAGAAAGGGTGGCAGCAGGTTGTAAGTCAGCATGAAATCAGAAGCCTGCTGAGATGCTGTCCTGGTGACACCCCCAAGCCCCAGCTCCTGGGGGATGTGAAGGCAGGAGATGCTCCATAGCATCCCAAAGCACCTTGGAATGGTGGAGAGGGTGGTGGGATGGATCCCCACAGCACACCCAGACCCCAGGATGGAGCTTTCTGATGATTTACATGATTTTTGTGTGTGTGTTTTTGCATCTTGCTGCCAATCCTACTGAGACAGGAGATCATCTTCTGTAGAAGGGATGAGGGTCTTCCCAAGGAGGCAGCACTGCCTCGCTGAGGGTGGTTTCTCCACCCATCCCCACGTATGGAGCCACCACATCCCATCCTGCAGCTCCCTGCTCACACCAGGCAGAGTGGAGAGCAGGGTAGGAAGAAGCTTGTCCCAATCTCCTGGAGAAGTCCCAGCTCCAACCAGTTACCTGGCAGCTGGATACTGAGGACACCCACCCCTCACCCACCCCCCAGCCACCTTGCGAAGCCATCACAGAAAAGCCACCACCACTGAAGCAAAGCCACACACAGCAACAGCCACAGCCACAGGAGCTTCCTCCCATCCTCCCTTGGAGGTGGCAGACCCCCAAGAGCAGGTGGCATGGCTGGACACAGGGTTGGGGGAGCTGCACACCCATCATCTCCCACCACCACCCATGTGGGTGGAGGTGTCTGCAAGGCTCTGGGGGGGTAACACTCAAAAAATAACTCCTGGTGGATGCAGGACATCAACATGAGGGCTGGTGGGGATGGGGATTTGCACATGGTGGCTGCACTGGCACAGGGAGAACCTTGGGGTCACCACCTAGAAGATGCTCAGGTTGCACCTTCTCAAGGTCCAAGCTGACCTCTGAGGAGCTCGTTGGCCCTGAGGGGCTCAGAGACATTTCTAATTGAGCAGGTGAAGCTGGGCAGCCACCAGGGCAGGACCTGAGAGGTGGGTCTGGCCTGTGCTGAGGGGAGAAACAGCTTCTGGGGTGAACCAACCCCAGCCGGGCATCCACAGTGGCACAGCCCAGAGGCACCAAGTGACATCCAGCCCCTCTGAGCTGCAAATTACTTGGTCCCAGCAGCCTTGAGGTGACATTTGGTGACCTGTCTTCTGCAACAGACTGACCCCAGCTCCCCCAACTCGTGATGCTCGCTCAGATGCTTCTCCTGAAGCTTCTCCACCTGCGTTCACCCTGAAACCTACTGAGGGCAGAGCCGCAGCAGCAGCAACTCCACGCCAAGTCTTGCACAGCAAAGGCAGGAAAGGCGGCTCTGGGAGCTTGGGGGGAGACACCATCAGACCCACAGCAAGGAGCAGGAGACAGGAGAGGACACAGGAGGCTGAGGACAGAGGGGACGGCCGGGCGGGGAGCGCAGGCGCCGGGGGCACAGGC